>AWOL01S0099374.1:0-51742 GCA_000715115.1 Nicotiana otophora
TATATATATATATATATATATATATAATGATTTATGTGATGGATGACCTATCTAATTAAAGATCTTCGAGTCTAGTTTCTAACGCTTCAAACCATTCGTCATTTGGACACTCCTACAAGACGTTATGACCAAATTACCAAAGGCTGGCAGAATGTGATTCTGCGGCCAATTCTGCGATCGTAGAATCATTCTGCGGGTCGTAAAATTGGTCTGCGGATGGCAGAATGGTCGCAGAATTGACCAGTATAGCCCAGTTCTAGGCATCCATTTTGCGGTCCATTGTGCGACCCGCATACTCATTCTGTGACCGTAGACCTGAGTTCGAAGGGTTAATTTTTTTATTTTGTTAACCTGACCCCATTTTGATAAATTACCTTTGGTGCTTATTTTAGGGCGATTTTTTGAGGATTTTAGAGACGGAAGGAGGAAACCTAACATTCTAATCATCCAATCTTGCACCAATCTTCAAGAATCAAGAAAACCAATCACAAGATCTTCATCTAAGAGGTATGGTTCCATGCCCTAATCTTTAATTTTGAGTTTGGGGTAAAAGATGGGTGATGGGGAGTATGATTCTTTGGTGTAAGAGTATTATTTATACATGCTTGTACTAATAAGGTTTGTGGGAAGATTGTTGAGCTCAAATAAGTAAGGCTTGGATTGTGGAGTGAAGGAAATTTTGTAGAAGAACCTTGTAGTTAAATTTGCATACCTAGTGTTTGATAAAATGCTCAAATGAGCTGAAACCATGAATATCTTCCTCATTTGTGTTCAATTTTGTTATGTCTCAAAATAGATTGGGATTGCTAGAATTTTCAGAACGTGTAGCAATTTAAGAAAAGCTCAAAGCGAGGTATGTTGGCTAAACTTCTTTCCCAGAATTGAATCCCATAATGTTCTTGTAAGTCCCGAGTTATTCTTTATAAATCAACTATTCCGAATAAACTTTATGTTGAAAGGTATATGTTCAAAATATGTTCCGGATGCTCTTATCATATGATGTTATCATTCGGGAATGTGTTCAAAGTATGAGTTGGGTATAAAAATGTTATGACTCCAAGTAGTGTTTCAAGTGAAGGCTATTATGCCAAATTGTGTAAGAAGTCTCAATGTGCTTAAGACTCTAATTGCTCATAGGTATACTAAAAGTTGTGATTAGAGATTCTTGTTGTAGATAATCTATAAAGTTGCTTGAAAGTGAAAGTAGTGAGTTGGGGATATAAAGTGTAGACACCGTGCCAAGAATTTAAGTTATACTTGTGGCCAATAGCGCCAATAAAATGAAATGATGTGTGAAATATTATGAAATGAACCTTGATTCAACTATTCCAAATTGACTCCGAAATATAGAATTATCCAAAAGCTTATGTACTCAAGTCATGTCCAAATGTGGTTGTTATAACTAATGCTATGCTTGACAGGTATTTCCAATAGGTTTTGAGTTCTCAGATATTCATAAGTCAAAATTGTCTATTTCCATTTTTGGGGAAAGGTATTTCAAGAGTATTATATATGATGATGTTTATGATTATAATCCTTGAAAGTAAAGAAATGAAAGTGCGGAATATGATATACGACCATAGTGCCATAAATGAAGAATAATATGTATGGCCAAGGGAGCGAATGAAATAATGATGTTGTATGTAGTTGAAAGTAATTGTGAAGTGATATATGGTGTGAAAGGTTATGAGATGAACGTATTTGTACTTATGTTTTCAATGTGTTATAAGCTCCTACACCCTCATGAGTAGAGGCTATGGTGTTCCTAAATATTTTAAATGTTCTTGATGTCCTATGATCACCCATGGCAAGTACAAGTAAGTGATGGTATGAACATGAAATGTGGTCGTTTGCAAAAATAAGAATTATGAGGTGTTGTATGTACCTATGGTTTCAATCATAGTATGTATGCTACTAAAATAATTAATGTAAATAACTTTGACGTTAAGTCCCCAAGAGCCATGAACTTAGCTAATGGCCTCAAGATGTCAAGTGAGTGAATAACGAGAAAAAAAGGAGATGTCCTATGCTAAATAATGATGAACTTTAAGAAAAGAAATTGGACCCATGTGCCATTGAAATCGACTTATTGATTTACCATGCATGTGCTAATGTAATGAGTTGTGTTTCTCCATGATGAGCATGAACATGAAGTATTCTAATGATATGAGAAATTACTACCTTAAATGTAATGACAAACTATGTCGCTTTGAGTTTATATATGGTATCGTGATTGGGATTACACCTCCACCCGCATACATTGAGGTAAGGCTGCAAGGCCGCTTTATGTAGGGATTGTGGTATTGTGATACACCTCCACCCGCATATATTGGGGTGAGGTGGTAGGGGCGCTTTGTGTAGGGATTGTGATATTGTGATACACCTCCACCCGTATATATTGGGGTGAGGCGGCTTGGCCGCTTTATGTAGGGATTGTGGTATTGTGATACACCTCTACCCGCATATATTGGGGTGAGGCGGTAGGGCTGCTTTGTGTAGAGATTGTGGTATCGTGATACACCTCCACCTGTATATATTGGGGTGAGGCGGTAGGGCCGCTTTGTGTGAAGGTGGTTATAGAGTATCCCCAACTTAATATCTATAAATTTGAATGGAAGCTCTTAATAAATTTGCTTGACGTTAATGGCTATCTAAGCCTTTTTACTGTTACCATGATTCATCATATTCATGTTGTATTTCCAAGCCCTTGAATAGGTGTATTTGTATTGTGTAAGTGAACAATGTGAACGGTCTATGAAACGTACATATGTATTGTATAGGTGATACTGCGAACGGTCTATGCGACGCATAAGTTTATAATATGATATGTGAACACTAAGGACGGTCTATGAAATGTATATGTGTAAAATAAGGGAGAAAGGTTCCACTTTCATTGGCCTTGTTTGTACATGTTGTTACAATTACATTTTATTATGTATTCCACGTATAGTTTATATGGCTCAGTTGATACTAAAAGAAGTTTAGAATGATGCAAGTATAATAAGACTTGAAATTTGATCCTATGGGATATTTCGTAGTTTCTTGATGTACTTTAGTTGCCTCTTATTTGACTTACCGTATTTTCATATGTTGTTTTGACTGCCTTACATACAAGTACTATTCCACATGTACTCACGTCCCTTTTGTCTGGGGCGCTGCATCTTTTAATGGATGCAGGTATACTTCTACAGGATGATATGGATCTTTGATAGGGATCTTCTTCACTACTCAGCTTATGATGAGCCCGCTACAATTCTAGTGGGTGTTTGGGTCTAGTTCATTTTATGTATTTAGGTATATATTGTCATAGAAGCTCTATGTACACTGTGGGTTATTGTAAATTAGGCTTGCTCGACTGGGTTGACTTGGTTGAGTACCGGTCGCGCTCCTTAAGTTCGGGGCGTGACATATTTCCTATCATATCTGTATTGTTTAAAAATCTGTATTTGAACTGTATTGGTTGAGATCGTCACTGCTTTCAACCCAAGGTTAGTCTTGTTACTTATTGAGTACATTGAGTTTGTTGTACTCATACTACACTCTGCACTTCGTGTGCAGATCCAGGTATTTCGGGGCACTTCGATTTCTAGCTTGGTAGCTTTAGTTTTTCGGAGTCTATTGAGGTTGCTGCCTTGGTGCCTGCAGACCTTGATTCTCCTTCTTTTCACTTATCTGTGCTGTTCTATCTTTCTAGACAGTGTTTAGCAGTCGGGCTATGTTGTTAGTTAGATTCTCATGTACTCAGTGATACCCGGATTTTGGTGGATATTGTATTGGGTCGCGGTATTTTCTTATCAGTATTTATGAGATTTTACTCTTGAGCTTATTTTACTATGCTTCCAAATTTAAAGATGCGTGGTTTATTGTAATTGTCGACTTACCTAGTATTGCAATAGGCGCCATCACGACATGTGAGATTTAGGCCGTGAAAAGTTTGTATCGAACCCTAGGTTACATAGGTCTCATGAGTCATGAGCAGGTTTAGTAGAGTCTTGAGGATCGGTACAGAGACGTCTGTTCTTATCTTCGAGAGGTTGCCGAACCATTAGGAAAAACTGAACTTTCTTGTATTCTTATCGTGCGAATTTGTTGATTCCAGAATCTAAATTTCTACTATTCTATTCTCTCACAGATGGTGAGTACACGTGCTACCGGATCGGGAGAACGGCCACCAGTACCACTAGCTAGGGCCACAAGAGGCCGGGGCCACGGTAGAGACTGAGGTGCAGCTCGTACAACAGTTAGAGCAGCACCCGTAGACCCAACAGTTGCTCCAGCTCAGGAGAAAATCCTAAACGTAGTTGAGCCGGCGGGGCCAGTCCATGACCCAGTATGAGATAAGATTTTCAGAGTTGGCTCGTCATGCAGTCTGGCTGGTTCCCACAGAGAGGGAGAGGATTATGAGCTTCATTTATGGCCTCAACTATAGACTGCGCTTTGTTATGACTCGAGAGAATATATCAGGTGCTAGGTTCGATGAGGTGGTTGATATTGCTCGGCGGCTAAAGCTGGTCCGTAGTCAGAAGTGTGTGGAGAGGGAGTCCAAGAGGCCTCGTGGTTCGGGTTGTTTCAGCGGTGTTTCTTCAGGGAGTCAGTCCAACCACAACAGGCGCCATCCTTACAGGCACACTCAGATGGCTCGTTTAATTCATCGTGGTGCATTAGCCAGTCATGGTTCATATAGTTCTTGCCTGTGTCAGTCATCTCTCAATTCCCTCCCAGATCATAGCTCATCTCGTGCTCCATCAGTTTAGGGTTCATCTGTGCCAGGTTCTTCTAGCAGTTATTCTGGTTCTCGGGGCCCGATTCAATACTGACCACCATTGACGGATCAGAATTTCTATGAGTGTGGGGAGTTTGGACATGTGAGGAGGTATTGTCCCGTCTTTTGGGAGGTCCGGTTCAGCAGAGGGGTCAAGTTATGACTTCTGCACTAGTTACTTCACCACCTGCTCAGCTAGCTCGAGGTGGGGCTCAGGAAGACAGAGATCGCCCTAGAGGAGGAGGCCGATCAGGTGGCGTCCAGGCTCGATTCTATGCTATCCCTGCTAGGCCAGAGGCCATTGCTTGAGATACAGTGATCACGGGTATTGTTTCAGTGTGCCAGAGAGATGCTTTCACATTATTTGACCCGGTTCTACTTATTCATTTGTGTCATCCTATTTTACTCGATATTTGGATATGCCTCATGAGTCCTTAGTTTCACCTGTTCATGTATCTATATCGGTGGGCGATACTATTATTGTGGACCTTGTGTATCGGTCGAGTGTGTGATGACTATTGGGGGGTTGGAGACTAAAGTTTATCTCTTATTGCTTAATATGATTGATTTTGACGTGATTTTGGGTATGGATCGGTTGTCCCAATGTCATGATATTATAGATTGTCACGCTAAGACTGTGACATTGGCGATGCTGGGGTTGCCGATGATCGAGTGGAGAGGTTCTCTAGATTATGTTCCCAGCAGGGTGATTTCTTATCTAAAGGCCCAACGGATGGTTGGGAAGGGGTGTTTGTCATATTTGGCCTTTTGTGAGGGACGTTCGTGTTGATACTCCTACTGTTAATTCTGTCTCGGTAGTATGAGACTTTATAGATATGTTTACTGCAGACCTGTCGGGCATGCCACCCGACAGGGATATTGATTTTGGTATTGACTTAGTGTGGGGTACTCAACCCACTTTTATTCTTTTGTATCGTACGGCACCACATGAGTTGAAGGAATTGAAAGAGCAGCTTCACAAACTTCTTGATAAGGGGTTCATTAGGCCTAGTGTGTCGCCTTAGGGTACACCAGTTCCTTTTGTGAAGAAGAAGGATGGTACTATGCGGATGTGCATCGACTATAGGCAGTTGAACAAAGTTACAATTAAGAACAAGTATCCTTTGCAGCGCATTGATGATTTATTTGACCAGCTTTAGGAAGCGAGGGTGTTTTCTAAGATTGATTTGAGGTCTGGGTATCACCAGTTGAAGATTCGGGACTCGGATATTCTAAAGACGGCATTCAGTACTCGCTATGGTCACTATGAGTTCCGTGTGATGTCTTTTTGGCTGACCAATACCCCAGCAGCATTCATGCATCTGATGAACAGTGTATTCTAGCCATATCTTGATTCGCTTATCATAGTCTTTATTGATGATATCCTGGTGTACTCACGTATCTAGGATGAGCGTGCACATCATTTGAGGATTGTACTACAGAGGTTGAGAGAGGAGAAACTTTATGCCAAGTTCTCTAAGTGTGAGTTTTGGCTCAATTCGGTGGCGTTCTTAAGGCTAGCGGTGTCCAGTGAGGGGATTAAGGTGGATCCAAAGAAGATAGACACGGTTCAGAGTTGGCCCAGATCGTCTTTAGCTACTGAGATTTAGAGCTTTCTTGGCTTGGCTGGATATTATTGTCGCTCTGTAGAGGGTTTTTCGTCCATTACAACACCTTTGACCAGGTTGACCTAGAAGGGTGCTCAATTCAGATGGTCAGATGAGTGTGAGGAGAGCTTTCAGAAGCTCAAGACTGCCTTGACCACAACTCTAGTTCTAGTTTTGCCTTTAGCGTTAGGCTCTTATATAATGTATTGTGATGTTTCTCGGATTGGTACAGGGTGTGTCTTGATGCAGGAGGGAAGAGTGATTTCTTATGCTTCACACCAGTTGAATCCTCATGAGAAGAACTATCCTGTTCATGATTTGGAGTTGGCTTCCATCGTTCATGCATTAAAGATTTGGAGGCATTATCTCTATTGGGTGTCTTGTGAGGTATTTACGGATCATCGGAGTCTCCGGCACTTGTTCATGCAAAAGGATCTAAATTTGAGGAAGCGGAGAAGGTTGTATCTACTAAAGGACTATGATATTACCATTTTGTATCATCCCGGGAAGGCCAATATGGTGGCCGATGCCTTGAGTAGAAAGGTGGTGAGTATGGGTAACCTTGCATTTATTCCTGTTTGTGAGAGACCACTTGCATCAGATGTTCATTCATGAGGTTAGATGCTTCGGAGCCTAGTCGGGTTCTAGCTTGTGTGGTTTCTCGGTCTTCCTTGTATGATCACATCAGAGAGCGTCAGTATGATAACCCCCATTTGCTTGTCCTTAAGGACACGGTTCAACACGGTGATGCCAAGGACATTACCATTGGGGATGATGGGGTGTTACGGATGCAGGATCATATTTGTGTGCCCAATGTGGATGGGCTACGTGAGTTGATTCTTGAGGAGGCCCACAGTTTGTGGTATTCCATTTATCCTGGTGCCACAAAAATGTATCAGGAATTGAGGTAACACTATTGGCGGAGGAGGATGGAGAAAGATATAGTGGAGTTTGCAGCTCGGTGCCTAAATTATCAGCAGATGAAGTTCGAGCATTAGTGGCCAGGCGGATTGCTTTAGAGGCTTGATATTCCAGAGTGAAAATGGGAGCGTATCACCATGGACTTCATAGTTGGGCTCCCACGGACTTCGAAGAAGTTTGATGCTATTTGGGTGATTGTGGACCGGTTGACTAAGTTCGCGCCTTTAATTCCAGTTCGGACTACCTATTCTTCAGAGTGATTGGCTGAGATCTATATTCGCGAGATTGTTCGCCTTCACGGTGTGCCGGTGTCCATCATTTCAGATCAGGGCACACAGTTCACATCCCAGTTTTGGAGAGCAGTGCAGCGAGAGTTAGGCACACGGGTTGAGTTGAGCACAACATTCCACCCTCAGATGGACGGACAGTCTGAGTGCACTATTCAGATATTGAAGGATATTCTACGCGCTTGTGTCATAGATTTTGGGGGTTCTTGGGATCAGTTTCTGCCACTTGCAGAGTTTGCCTACAACAATAACTACCAATCGAGCATTCAGATGGCTCCGTATGAGGCTTTGTATGGGAGATGGTGTCGGTTTTAGGTTGGTTGGTTTGAGTTGGGTGAGGCTAGGATATTGGGTACTGAGTTAGTCCAGGATGCTTTGGACAAGTTTAAGCTGATTCAGGATCGGCTTTGCATGGCGCAGTCTAGATAGAAGAGCTACGCCGATTGGAACGTTCGTGATGTTGCTTACATGGTGAGAGAGAAGTTACTGCTCAGAGTTTTGCCCACAGAGGGTGTTATGAGGTTTGGAAAGAAGGTCAGGTCGTGCCCTTTGTATATTGGGCTTTTTAGGTGCTTGAGAGGATGGTAGATGTGGCTTACAAGCTTGCATTGCCGCCTACTCTATCGAGTGTTCATCCAGTGTTTCATGTTTCCATGCTCTGGAAGTATTTCGGCGATCCATCTCATGTTTTGGACTTCAGCACAATTCAGTTGGATGGTGATTTGACTTATGATATGGAGCTTGTGGGCATTTTGGATTGGCAGGTTCGAAAGTTAAGGTCAAAGAACATAGCTTCAGTGAAGGTGTAATAGAGAGGTCAGATGGTCGAGCAGGCTACTTGGGAAACCGAGTGTGAGATGCGGAGCACATATCCACACCCATTTTAGACTCCAAGTATGATTTTAGACCTGTTCGAGGACGAACGTTTGTTTAAGAGGGGGAGAATGTAACGATCTGGCTGGTCGTTTTGAGTATTATAGACTCGTTCCCCTATTTATTGCTTATACTGTGCTCATTTGTTTCTATTTGAATTGCCGGGGTGGTCGGTTTGGTTTCGGGGATGTTTCAGAATGGGTTGGGACACTTAGTCCCAAGGTTGGAAGCCTAAGTTGAAATAGTTGATCGGTTGTTAACTATTGAGTAAATGGCTCCGAAATGGAGTTTGGATGATTCTGATAGCTCAGTATGGTGATTTTGGACTTAGGAGTATGTTTGGATATTGATTTGGAGGTCCGTAGATGATTTTGACTTAAATTGGCGAAAGTTGGAAAAATAAAAGTTTGGAGAGTTAGGAAGTTTGACCGAGAGTTGACTTTGTGGTTACCATGCTCGGAATTTGGTTTCAGAAGTTGGAATAGGTCCGTTGTATCATTTATGACTGGTGTGAAAACTTTGAGGTCAATCGGAGTTGATTTGATAGGTTTCGGCATCGATTGTAAAAGTTGGAAGTTCATTAGTTTAAATAGGCTTACATTGGGGTGTGATTCATGTTTTTGATGTTGTTTGATATGATTTGAGGCCTCGACTAAGTTCGTATCATATTTTAGGACTTGTTGGTATGTTTGGTTGAGGTCCCGGGGGCCTCAGGTGTGATTCAGATCATGTTAGGCGCATTTTGAACTTGGAGGAACTACTGAATTTTCTGTTGCTGGTTTCCTTGTATATGATCGCAAGTGCAGGATCGCAATCGCGAAAAGTATTATAGGTACCTGGGTAATTTGTGCTACGCATTCGCGAGAAGGTTTTTCGATCGCGAAGCTTGGGAAGGCAGTGCTATCGCAAATGCGTGTGTTAGGTCGCGTCCCCGATGAAGAATGGAGGAGATTGGAGTTCACACGATTTGTTCTTCGCGATAGCGTGAAGAGGTTTGCGATCACGTAGGTATGGGAGTCTGTGTTTCGCGTTCTCAACTGTTGGTTCGCGTTCATGAAGAGTACTGTGAGGGACTTTCTCTGATCGCAAAGAGGAACACCTGGGTAGAATATAAGTTTTCAAAAATGCGGGTTAGAGTAAAATTTTATAATTGGACTTTGTCTGCTCGGATTGAGGCGATTCTTGGAGGGATATTCAAAGAATTTATTGGGGTAAGTGATTCTAACTCCGATTTTTTTGATATACATGAATCTATCATTGTTTTTATCATTTATTTAGTGTTTTGGGTTGAAACAATTGGGAAAACATGTAGAAACTTCATAGGTTTTAATTTGAGGATTTGAAGGTCGAGTCATGATCAGAATTGAGTAATTTTGGGATGCTTGGACTCGTGGTTGAATGGGTGTTCGTATTTTATTAATTTTGACTGATTTCAAGACATGGACCCGATGTTGACTTTTTGAGTTGACTTTTGTTAAATAACTTAGCTTTGTCATACAGAATTGAATCCTATAGCTTGTGTTGATTGTATCGATTTGTTTGTGGCTAGATTTGAGGCATTCTGAGGCTGATTCGCGAGGCAAGGGGTTATTGGAGTAGAAATTTGTACTGTTTTGAGGTAAGTAACACTTCTAAACTTGGTTCTAAGGGTATGAATCCATGAATTACGTGTTATGTGGTTGGTGTTGAGGTGACGCACATGCTAGGTGGCGGCTGTATGGGCTTGCACCATGGTAATTATGACCCAGTCGATTCCGTGGTACTGTGTAGTCATCAAACATTGTTGCTACTCATGTGGTCCCTATGTGTTAGAGTAATTGAGTTGCAATCCACGTTAGAAATCATGTTAGGCTATATGCTTATCTGGTTGAGACCCACTGATGTCATTTCTACAGTTGAATTATTTGCTTTGATGGAAATTTTGTACTTAGTCACATCCATCATTTGCATATCATATCTCAGTATCTGTTACTACTTATTGTTGTGTTTTGTATCATTGTTTAGGCTGATTGGCATAAGATCTGTGAGGTCTAGAGACTGGAGAGATTAATGACTGAGTTGGGGCCTGAAAGCCGTGTTGTGAGTGAGATTTGTGGATCGGACTGCATGCCGCATCAGGCCTTTTGGTTTTATTATATCATTATTATATTTATTGGGCTGCACGCCACAACAGGCCTTTTAGGCTTTATTAACGGGATCAGGCTGCACACCACAGCAGGCCAGCTTGGCTTTATATTAGTGCTTGGGCAGGATCCACCCCTCCGAAGTCTGACATACCAGTAGTGAGCGCATGTACCGTACAATGCTGAGTGACTGAGTGTGATGAGTGAGAGTTGAGACAGTCAAATTGAGTACTCTGAGTGTGTGAGTATGTGAGGTTTTCGTAGTGATGCATCACATGTGACATGTAGACAGAGGCGGGTCCAGGATTCGAAAGTTGCGGGTTCCACCATGTTATGCATACAATATACATGTCAGTAGTTACAAAGATAGATTAGGAATAATGGGTCGGTTCGATTAGTTTTTGGTTAATATGAATAGGCCTTTCATTCACAAAGCAAATAAGTTCGATTTTAGTTCAAATTTTTAACGCTTAATGTAAACACATTCTAAATAAAAATGCAAAACAAATAACATTTCATGAAAGAGCGCCTCCAATATAAATATTTGCTTAAAGAGTACATTAACTACACTATATATTCTTTGTTTGACTAGATTAATTTACTTGTATTATTCTTTGTTTATTTTTCCATCTTAATTGTTGACTTATATGACAATTATTTTCAAAGAAAAACCTTCAACATTCAACCTATGATATTCGACTCAAAACGACTATCAATCAAGCCATTTAATTGTTTTTTCAAAACCCAACAGAAGATATTGCTCAAATTATATTCCACTATATAAATTAATATCGTTTCATTAAAAATAAAGAAATTATATGCTAATTAAAATCAATTCAAATTACCTATAGAAAAAGTGAAGAAGAGAGACTTAGCAAGTAATAAAAGGAGGGAAAGAACCGAAAAAGAAGAAAAGAGGTGAGTCCTTATTAAGGCTCAATTGAAAATAAAGGAAATCTTAATAAGTAGGGAAAAGGAAAAATCAAAGGAGCTGCTCCAACAGGAAATCAAACTTGCATTCATGAGACCAAGGAAAGACTTCAAATGGAAGTCTGAACCAATGGCACCCACTTTCACTTTGTAACCTCTGGATGCCACTATATCCATTTATACGTTTCTTCACAGAGATATTACATACATAGTAAGAATTTTAGCGAAGCGAGCGGGTGCCGTGGTACCCCTACCTTATAAGGTAGATCCTCCTCTGCATGTAGATATGGAGATGCAACATTCCTCATATCAGTCATACTTGGCATATTTTATCTGTATTGAGCTTAACTGTTAAACATGAAGGCATGTTTCCATTCATGTACTGTGTACCAACAGATTATGAGTTTCTCTGAGATAATACTGTCATATTTCCTATCATATCTGTATTGTTTAAAAATATGTATTTGAACTGTATTGGTTGAGTTCGTCATTGCTTTCAGCCTAAGGTTAGTCTTGTCACTTATTGAGTACATTGGGTCGGTTGTACTCATACTACACTCTGCACGTCGTGTGCAGATCCAGGTACTTCGGGGCACAACAATTGCTAGCTTGGGAGCTTTAGCTGTTCGCAGTCTATTGAGGCAGCTGCCTTGGCATCCACAGACCTTGATTCTCCTTCTTTTTAGTTATCTGTACTATTCTATCTTTCTAGACAGTGTTTAGCAGTCAAACTATGGTGTCAGTTATATGCTCATGTATTCAGTGACACTCAAATTTTCGGGAATATTGTATTGAGTCGCGGTATTTTCTTATCAGTATTTATGGGATTTTACTTTTGAGCTTATTTTACTATGTTTCCAAATTTAAAGATGCTCGATTTATTATAATTGTCGGCTTGCCTAGTATTGCGATAGACGCCATCACGACATGTGAGATTTGGGTCGTGACATCTTTTCCCTTACGTGTGCCTGCAAATGACTTTATTTGGTATTCTTGAGCCTGTTAAAGCATATAACAGTTTATTACATGCTTGTAAGAGAACTATGATCTCTTTAATGTTATGTGTAGTGTTCTGAACTGTTAGTTTCGAGAAATGTACATCTCCTTGTATGTTGTCATTACTGTTGTATTGGAATTTACATTGAGTGCCTCATTAGCACTTAATCCTATAGAGAAGAGTAAGTGTGAGTGGTTGAGGGTATTTAGGAGTAAAATTTAGTTCTTGGTTGAGATGCTCTCCCTGACACAAGCACTTCTCGGGGTCCTTGAGACCCTTGTGAACTTTGAAGTGCCATGGGTCCAAAGGGTATCTCGGTCAGGAACAGAATTTTATCTTAAGCCCTTAATCTATTCACATTTGCTAATCTCTTTAGGTTTTGTGTTAATTGGAAACAAAGGCTTCACTATAAATTGCTTTACTTCGTGTGACTTCACATTGATTCGTATCCCTAATGACTATACAGTTTTGTCTTGGGCCTATATTGATGTTACTAGTATTTAAATATTGGGTTGGACCATATATCTAATAACCTTCAGTTTTACGCATGTGTCTGAGTTGGGCCTGTCGAGTTCTCAAAGATCTCAGGCCTAAAATTCCTGCCTGAACTTGAAGTCACCTAAGGGTGCTGTTGCTTGCCTTCGCTGTCTACTGGGCTTAATCTCTTTCAGGCCCAAACCATGAGTCCATTCCTTACTTTTCACCACTTTTATACTTTGCTGCTATTCTTATATTTATTAACACAGACAATATTGGATTGAATGTGTTACTTTTATTTATTTGTGTTATATTAACTACCTAAGCAAGCCTTAAAGAACGTAGGTAAAAAAATAGAAGTACTGCAACTTAGTAGTAATTAATTCTAACTGTTAATCACTCATATTATTTAACTTCCGTCATTATCTTTTACTAACAATTTTCATGAAGTTTTTGAAACCAAACATATTTGCAAAGTCAACAACCTTCTCCTTCAAAAATAAGAAGATACTGAAAACACCATCAAACGATTTCAAAAGCGGGTTATTTCTACAAATCAACAAACGCTGCTGCAAATAAGGATCTTCAAATTATTTTCCTTGAATTTGAACATGAGATTTAAAATCAGCTTTAAAAGATATATCTAAACCCCATTTCCCTGATAGTTCTTACTTTGGATAAACAACCATTTTTAAACTTAACCTTATTTTGTAATTTTTTTTTATTATTTACAAAAGTAATGAAATTGTATGGAGAAGATGCGGGGTATCGATCCCCGTATTTTGTTATTAAGGTAAGTGTTATACACATTTTTTAAAAACACTCTTTCAATTGGATGGATATTTTCAAAAGTATTTCTCCTAAATAAAACCTTCACATTTTAAAGGTATCTATATACTACCCCTATTTCAAAATAGATATGTTTTACAACGTAACATAAGGTAAGCTGCACAATTTAAGCACTAATTAAGTAAGAAATAGACATCTAAATTTCTCGAACCTAGTCTAAATCCTATTGAGCTGCCTTAGGTAGATTCTAGGGGGTGCCTAACAACTTCCCCTTGGAAGAACAAGAACCCTTACCCAAATCTCATTGGTTGGCAGACTAATAGGATAATGATTTAGTAACTAAATAGGTACCCTAATATACCCTTAAATAGTAACTAAATAGGTACCCTAATATACCCTTACTTTAGATAATACCCTTTTATCATCAGTGATACCACTAGTTAAATCTTGTTTTGACTCATGCAAAATAGGGGGCAACAATATGGCGACTCTGATGGGGAAACCACTTAGGTTCTGGCCTTAGCAGGTTTAGACTAGATCTAGAATTTAGGAACATTTGTTTATACACTGCTTTAACTATGCTTAATCTACAGACATGTGCTTACATGCCTTACTTATTAATCTTGTACTTATCTTCTTGCTTTAATGTTATTACTAACATCCCACTATCTGTTACTGCTTTATATACACTGTCATCATCATTTTCGTATCGAGTCTTGTCCATGTTTTCAAGCTGAGTGAGCTTATATTAGTGGCAATCTACATGAGAGGCAAGCCTATGATACTTGAAGCCGTACTTGTGACATTCTCTTGAGAGAGATGAGTGAACCTTTCATAAATCTTTGAATCGAGTGATAAATTTCTTAAGTGAGCCTGGCAAATGGAAAGTAGAGGAGGAAGAGTTTGAAGTCCACCATGACCTACATGATAGAGAAAGAGTCCTTGATGAGTAAAGTCAATTCTTGAAGCTCAAATGTCAAATTAGAACTATATGTGCATGAATATTTAACTTGTCGCCTTGTTGATAATACATGAGTAGTGTGGGTAATTGTTGGTCCCAACTGATGTGCGGATAGCTCACCTTTGACTCACTGAAATGACCCTTAACTTTTGGAGGTGAGAACTAATTTATTTGCTTGAAGACAAGCAAAGACATAAGTTTGGGGGAGTTGATAAGTGATGATTTTGACTGCTTATTAGTACCTTTTAGCTTTTGTTTTAGTCCAAAAGTATTGAATTATGTTCGCGAAACTAATGAAATTGTGCAAAATTGTAGGAATACTAGAAGTTTGGTCTCCCGAGATGAAATCCAACTAAAAAAAGGAGTGTTCCGAAGCAAAAGACAATAAAGGGCATAGAAGCACAAATATATGGTCCGTAGAAGGAATTGCGGACCGCAAAATTCCATCTGCGGCCGCAAACCAAGAAGAAACATCTAACAGAACTTTCAGCAATATACGGATTGCACATATATTGTGCGGCCGCAGAACTGGGCTAAGAGTCAAAGATCAGAGATTTGCAAAAAGACCAAGTCCAGGAGCCTTTGTGAATTGCAGACCGCACAAGAATTGTGCGGCCACAGTCTAAAATGTAAGGCAACAGAAGATTGCCTCGCGACCGCAGTTCAAACATTTGCGGCCGCAGAACTTCACTTCCTGCTAGCTGAAGAAATCTGCAGACCATACATGAAATTGTGCGACCGCAGAACCTTCCGATGGGCATTTAGTTCATGCTTCAATTTTAGAATTAATGGTTGCAAATATTGATTTATGCCTTTTTGACTTAGTCTCTACTTGAGAAAGAAGGATCTAGTCTAGGCTAACTTAGATAATAAGGAATTGGGTTAATTGAGAGATTTATTAACCTAATTAATGGGTTCAAGCTAGAGATAGTAATAAACCGACTTGAGCTCTAGTCAACTGTTTTGGTTGATACCCATTTGGACTTGAGAAAGCAAAATTGGGCGAAATCACTCTCTGACCGAGAGGTATTGAGCGGGTAACGTAGAGTTGAGAGCTATAAGATAACCCAATCAACAAAACAAGCATTAACGTCTTTATCCCATTAGGCAAACATCTAGGTTATGGTCACAGCCCTAGGCCTTTAATCCGATTGGAAAAACCTCAAAAACATTTATTTATAATCTATTTTATTTATCTTGCATTCATTAGAGTAACAATAGAATTAGAAAAAAAAACCTTGTTGTGGAAGTGCAATCTTAGATAACCCATTTGCTTGTTTCAAATATATACTCCTAACTCCCATCATAACTCCCAGTGGATTCGACCCCGACTCCTAGTTGGATAATTATTATTGCATACGACCGTGCCATATCTCTTATTGAGGTGTGTTATGGACGTGACCAGTATGCATGGTGACGAGTGTGTACACGTGCTAAACTTTGAAATTCCTGATTTTTATTTATGTAGTTCCTTTCATGCTTTAATTGAGTTACTTTAACATGTTATAATCATCATATTTAGTCTAATTTCACATGTCTACTTGTCTCATCTCTTATTTGCAAATTGTCCAACATGTTTAGTTGAAGTACTTGCTTTCTTTATTCCGTGTTCATTATTTAACTGTTGAATTCCTTACTTGAAATTGCTATTCTTGGAATATCTTGTTGTTAAATTTGGTATTGAGTTGCAAAGGCCGCGGTTCCTCTGGTTGTTATTGTCGAGACTTTGTGTACATTGTGGTTGAGTCGTGGGCTCCTTATTGTGAAATTCTATTATTGTTTGGCTTTTCTGGCAAGTTATGATATTGGGCATTTGAGGTGCGAATTGTGATACGTTGTGATATTGATACACATGCAGTGGTATAAGGTCTGGGTGTTGAAACGCATGCGGTGAGATAAGGTAGGCTTGATACGCTGGCTAGTAGGGGAACTACTAGAAGCCATGCGATGTGATTAGATGTGCTAAAACGCGGGATGCTATTTCAGGAAAATAATTTTTAAAAACTAAATATAAAGGCTCCCCCGGTGATATAAGGAAAGACTGAGTTACTTTTATGATTTGGGACTACGGGGCGGTACCTCGGTAATGGCCCTTGTTGATCTTTTTGTATTTGTTGTATTTGTCTTAGTTGTTGTTTCCTTAACGTGTAAATCCTTATTTCCTTCCGTGTTGTATTACTGCCTTGATTATGTGTTGTTAATTGTTTGGTAAATTCCTTATTCTTTCATTTCCATTGTCATTATCAGTATATCATTATATCTTTTGTCTTGTTTCTTATTATCTCCAGTAGGGCCTTGACTTGACCTCGTCACTACTCTACCGATGTTAGTCTTGGAACTTATTGGGTACCATTGTGGTGTACTCATACTACGCTTCTGAATATCATTTTGTGCAGATCCAAGTACATCTTATTAGTCCTGTCACTAGTGAGCTGAGTTTGCATTTGGAGACTTCAAGGTACACTTTCCCGCGCCCGCAGGGCTCGGAGTCCCCTTCTATACCTTTTTATATTTTCCTTCCTTATTAGACACAGTTGTATAGGAATGATTTGGCATTGTCATAGAGCTTGTGACTTATATTACGCCGGGTTTTGGGCTATTGTATACACTTTGAGCTGTGGAGATTCCCCTATATATATATATATATATTGTTGAGTTTTGAGATTTTTGTTTTCATCCACTTCCGCATGTTTGTTAGGATTACCTAGTCTTAGAGACTAGGTGCCGTCACGACATCCTACGGATGGAAATTGGGGTCGTGACAAGTTGGTATCAGAGCTCTAGGTCCATAGGTGTTATGAGTCACAAACATGTTTAGTAGAGTCTCACGGATCGGTACAGAGACGTCTGTACTTGTCTTCAGAAGGTTATGGAACTGTTAGGAAAAGCTTCACTTCTTTGACTCCTTATCGTGCGAATTTCTTGACTTCGGGATCCTAAATTTTTGTCTTTCTATTATCTCACAAATGGTGAGGACACGTACAACTAGATCAGTTGGCCAGACACCCATGCCCTCTGCTAGAGCCGCGAGAGGCTGAGGACGTCTACGTGGTGCAGCCAGAGCACCTGCACGAGCTGCTATAGAGGAGCCACCAATAGCTCCAGTTGGAGAGCAGGCACCTAAAATGCCTGTTACTGCCCTAGACCTTGAGGAGACCCTCACCCAGTTTCTTAGCATGTTCGGCACTTTAGGTCTGGCAGGGTTGAACCCACTTGCTCCTGCCACATCTTAGGTCGGGGGAGGAGCCAAAACGCCCGCAGCCCGTATCCCAGAGCAGCAGGTCTAGGTTGACCAGGTCCCAGAGGTCGTACCAGTAAAATCGGTCGTTCTAGTTCAGCCCGAGGTTAGAGCAACAACTTCTTAGGGGGAAAAGCTCAGGCTCGAGAGGTACAAGAAGTTCCACCCTCAAACTTTCAATGTTTTGGTGTCATAGGATGCCCAGGGTTTTCTTGAGGAGTGCCACCGTATCCTTCATACTATGGGTATTATGGAGTCTAGTGGGGTTGCTTTCACTACGTTCCAGCTTAAGGGAGCGGCTTATCACTGGTGGCGGGCATATGAGTTGGGTAGTTCGGCCAAGGCAGCTTCACTCGCTTGGGCTCCGTTCTCAGACATGTTCTTGAGGGAGTTTGTCTCCAGAGTCTTAGAGATGCATGGCGCGCAGAGTTTGAGCAGTTGCGTCAGGGTTCTATGACCGTATCGGAGTATGCAGTCCGGTTCAGTGATTTTTCCAGGCATGTTCCAGCCTTGGTTGCTACTGTTAGAGAGCGAGTTCTTCGATTTATCGAGGGGCTCAACCCTGGTATAAGACTCAGCATGGACCAAGAGTTTGAGATGGACCTTCCATACCAGCAGGTAGTGGAGATCGCTAGGAGATTGGAGGTTATGTGGACCCGGGAGAGAGAGGAGAGAGAGGCCAAGAGGCCTCGAGATTCTGGCACATACAGTGGTGCCCGTGCCCTAGTTGCAGCTCGTCATGGTAGGGGCTATGTGAGTCGCCCTATCCATTTAACACTCCCAGCTTCCAGCGATATTCCGGCCATTTCTAGGCCCCAGGTTCCCCATTATGCACCGCCATTGTCTAGTGCACCTCCTGCACGAGGTGCTTTTAGCGGTTAGTCCAGCCGATCAGGCCCTGTCTCTNGGGGTCGTGACAAGTTGGTATCAGAGCTCTAGGTCCATAGGTGTTATGAGTCACAAACATGTTTAGTAGAGTCTCACGGATCGGTACAGAGACGTCTGTACTTGTCTTCAGAAGGTTATGGAACTGTTAGGAAAAGCTTCACTTCTTTGACTCCTTATCGTGCGAATTTCTTGACTTCGGGATCCTAAATTTTTGTCTTTCTATTATCTCACAAATGGTGAGGACACGTACAACTAGATCAGTTGGCCAGACACCCATGCCCTCTGCTAGAGCCGCGAGAGGCTGAGGACGTCTACGTGGTGCAGCCAGAGCACCTGCACGAGCTGCTATAGAGGAGCCACCAATAGCTCCAGTTGGAGAGCAGGCACCTAAAATGCCTGTTACTGCCCTAGACCTTGAGGAGACCCTCACCCAGTTTCTTAGCATGTTCGGCACTTTAGGTCTGGCAGGGTTGAACCCACTTGCTCCTGCCACATCTTAGGTCGGGGGAGGAGCCAAAACGCCCGCAGCCCGTATCCCAGAGCAGCAGGTCTAGGTTGACCAGGTCCCAGAGGTCGTACCAGTAAAATCGGTCGTTCTAGTTCAGCCCGAGGTTAGAGCAACAACTTCTTAGGGGGAAAAGCTCAGGCTCGAGAGGTACAAGAAGTTCCACCCTCAAACTTTCAATGTTTTGGTGTCATAGGATGCCCAGGGTTTTCTTGAGGAGTGCCACCGTATCCTTCATACTATGGGTATTATGGAGTCTAGTGGGGTTGCTTTCACTACGTTCCAGCTTAAGGGAGCGGCTTATCACTGGTGGCGGGCATATGAGTTGGGTAGTTCGGCCAAGGCAGCTTCACTCGCTTGGGCTCCGTTCTCAGACATGTTCTTGAGGGAGTTTGTCTCCAGAGTCTTAGAGATGCATGGCGCGCAGAGTTTGAGCAGTTGCGTCAGGGTTCTATGACCGTATCGGAGTATGCAGTCCGGTTCAGTGATTTTTCCAGGCATGTTCCAGCCTTGGTTGCTACTGTTAGAGAGCGAGTTCTTCGATTTATCGAGGGGCTCAACCCTGGTATAAGACTCAGCATGGACCAAGAGTTTGAGATGGACCTTCCATACCAGCAGGTAGTGGAGATCGCTAGGAGATTGGAGGTTATGTGGACCCGGGAGAGAGAGGAGAGAGAGGCCAAGAGGCCTCGAGATTCTGGCACATACAGTGGTGCCCGTGCCCTAGTTGCAGCTCGTCATGGTAGGGGCTATGTGAGTCGCCCTATCCATTTAACACTCCCAGCTTCCAGCGATATTCCGGCCATTTCTAGGCCCCAGGTTCCCCATTATGCACCGCCATTGTCTAGTGCACCTCCTGCACGAGGTGCTTTTAGCGGTTAGTCCAGCCGATCAGGCCCTAGCCAGTCACAACAGTCGCATCCTCTGAGAGCTTGTTTTGAGTATGGTGACACTCGTCATATGGTGAGGGATTTCCCTAGACTCAGTAAGGGTGCACCTCCACAGACTACTCAGGCTCCGCGTATTCCACCGGGTCCTTAGGCTTCTCAGGCTATTGTTACCGTACCAGTTGCCACTCCACCTGCACAGCCAGCTTGAGGTGGAGGTCGGGCAGGTAGAGGTTGCCCTAGAGGGGGAGGCCAGGCTAGATATTATGCTCTTCCTGCTAGGATGGAGGCAATGGCATCTGATTAAGTCATCACAGGCATTGTTCCGGTCTGTCATAGAGATGTGTTTGTCTTATTTGATCCAGGCTCCACTAATTCCTATGTGTAATCTTACTTTTCTCCATATTTGGGTGTATCCCATGATTCTTTGAGTTCTCCTGTCTATGTGTACACACCTGTGGGATATTCCATTGTTGTTTACTGTGTGTAGCGGTCGTGTTTAGTTATTCTTAGTGGTTTTGAGACCAAAGCCGATCTTTTATTGCTTAGTATGGTAGATTTTGATATTATTTTGGGCATGGACTGGTTGTTACCCTATCATGCTATTCTTGATTGTCATGCCAATACGGTGACGTTGGCTATGCCAGGTCTACCGCGATTAAAGTGGAGATATACTTTAGATTATGCTCCTAGCAGGGTTATCTCATTTCTAAAGGCTCAGTGGATGGTTGAGAAGGGATGTGATGCGTATCTAGCATACGTGAGAGATATCAGTGTTGATACTCCTACCGTTAAGTCAGTTCCGATAGTGAGGGATTATCTGGATGTATTCCCAGCGGACCTTCCGGGCATGCCGCCTGACTGAGATATCAATTTTGGTATTGATTTGTTAACGGGCACTCAACCCATTTCTATTACTCTATATTGTATGGCCCTACTAGAGTTGAAAGAGTTAAAGGATTAGTTGTAGGAGTTGCTTGATAAGCATTTCATTCGGCCAGTGTATCACCTTGGGGTGCTCCGGTATTGTTTGTAAATAAGAATGATGATTCTATGTGCATGTGCATTGATTATCGCCAGTTGAACAAGGTTACAATGAAGAATATGTATCCATTGCCATGTATTGATGACCTATTTGATCAGCTACAAGGTGCCAGAATGTTCTCCAAGATTGACTTGCGTTCAGGCATCATCAGTTGAAGATTCGGGAGCCAGATATCCCGAAGACTGCCTTCAGGACTCGGTATGGTCATTACGAGTTCCTTGTGATGTCTTTTGGGGTTACCAACGCCCCAGCAGCATTCATGCATTCGATGAACAATGTATTCTGGCCCTATGTTGACTCATTCATCATTGTATTTATTGACGACATTCTGGTGTACGCCCGGAGCTAGGAGGATCATGAGCAGCACCTGGGGCCCGTGCTTCAGACATTGAGAGAAAAGAAGTAATATGCAAAATTTTTAAAGTGTGAATTGTGGCTTGATTCGGTGGCACTTTTGGGTCATGTAGTGTTGAGTGTAGGGATCAAGGTAGATCCGAAGAAGTTTGAAGCACTGTAGAGTTGGCGCAGGCCGTCTTCAGCTACTAAGATCCAGAGTTTTCTTGGTTTGGCAGGTTATTACCGTCGATTCGTAGAGGGTTTCTCATATGTTGCTGCACCTATGACCAGATTGACCCAGAAAGGTGCTCCGTTCAGGTGGACTGAGGAGTTTAACGAGAGCTTTCAAAAGCTCAAGACAACTTTGAGTACAACCCCATTGTTGGTGTTACCTTCGGGTATGTGGTCTTATACTGTGTACTATGATGCGTCGTGTATTGGTCTCGGTGTGGTGTTGACACAGGACAGTAAGGTGATTGCCTACGTGTCTAGATAACTTAAGGTGCACGAGAAGATTTATCATGTCCACAACCTAGAGTTAGCAGCTATAGTTCATGCCTTGAAGATTTGGCGGTACTATTTGTACGGTGTCCCTTGTGAGGTCTACGCCGACCACCGGAGTCTACAACATATGTTCAAATAGAAGGATCTTAACTTACGACACCGGAGGTAGTTAGAGTTGCTTAAGCACTAGGATATCACCATTCTATATCATCATGGGAAGGCCAATGTGGTGGCCGATTCCTTGAGTCGCAAGGCAAAGAGTATGGCAGTTTTGCATATCTACCGGTAGCAGAGAGGCTATTAGCCTTGGAAGTTCAGGCCTTGGCCAACTAATTTATTAGATTGGATGTTTTGGAGCCTGGCCGAGTTTTGGATTTTGTGGTTTCTCGGTCTTTTCTTTATGATCCTATTAGAGTGCGTCAGTATGACGACCCCCATCTGCTTGTCCTCATCAATACGTTTCAGTACGGCGATGCTAAGGAGGTCATTTTTGGGGATGATGGTGTATTTCGGATGCCGGACAGGCTATGTGTGCCCAATGAAGATGGATTGTGTGAGTTGATTCTCCAGGAGGCTCACAGTTCGCGGTACTCCATTTATCCGGGTGCCGTCGAGATGTATCAGGACTTGAGGCAGCACTATTAGTGGAGGAAGATGAAGAAATACATAGTGGAATATGTAGCTAGGTGCCTAAACTGTCAGCAGGTGAAATATGAGCATCAAAGGCCAGGTGGATTGCTTCAGAGGTTAGAGATTCCAGAGTGGAAATGGGAGAAAATCACTATGGATTTTGTTGTTTGGCTCCCACACACTCAAAGGAAGTTCGATGCAGTATGGGTGATTGTGGATAGGTTGACCATGTTAGCTCATTTGATTCCAGTGGAGACTACTTATTCTTCATAGCAGTTGGCTCAATTTTATATTCGTGAGATTGTCAGGCTTCATGGCATGCTGATATCCATCATCTCTGACGGGTGTACACAATTTACATCGCGGTTCTGGAGAGCCATTTGGCATATGTTAGGCACGCGAGTGGAGTTGAGTACAACATTTCACCCTTAGAAGGACCTACAGTCCAAGCGCACTATTAAGATATTGGAGGATATACTTCGTGCGTGTGTGATGGAGTCTTTGGTTCTTGGGATCAGTTCTTGCCTCTTGCGGAGTTTGCCTACAACAACAGCTACCAGTCGAGCATTTAGTTTTCCTACAACAACAGCTACATGATATGCGTAGCTGTTATCCTCATCTTTTCACCACTTCAGGTATGTCTCTATACTCATTCGAGGATAAACGTTTATTTTAAGAGGGGGAGGATGTAACGAACCGGCCGATCGTTTTGAGAATTTTATCCTCGATAACCTAAATTTTGCTTCATCTATTCTATATTGTGGTTATCTAACTTGCCGTGGTGGTTGGTTTTGGTTTCGGGTGAGTTTCGGAGTGAAATGGGACACATAGTTCCTAAGTTGGAAGGTTAAGTCGTAGGAGTTGATCTCAATTTAACTTGTGTGAAGATGACTCTGAAATGGAGTTTTGACGGTTCTAATAGCTCCGTATGGTAATTTTGGTCTTAGGAACGTGTCTGGATGTTGAATTGGAGGTCCGTAGGTTGTTTCGGCGTGAATTGGCAAAAGTTTGAAAGTTGGAGGATTTTGGAAATTTTGACCAAGAATTATCTTTGGTGATATCGGGGTCGGATCCCGATTCAGAAAGTTGTAATAGGTCCATAATGTCCTTTATGACTTGTGTGCAAAATTTGAGGTCAATCGGAGTTGTTTTGGTATGAATCGGCATTCGTTTCGGAATTCGGAAGTTCATAATTGCTTAGGCTTGAATTTGGGTTGCGATTCATAGAATATATGTTGTTTGATGTGATTTATGGCCTCGAGTATGTCCATTATGTGTTTTGGAGCTAGTTGGTATATTCGGACGGGGTCCCGGGGACCCTGGGTGTGATTCGAATCGAATCCGGAACAAAATTGGACTTGTGAGATTTTGAAGTTCTGCTGCTTCTGGTTCAATCGCTGTTGATACTCAATTTTTTCCTCATATTTTTATAAATATCATATATACTCTTACAATATCGTTTTTGCATCATCGCCAATTTACAAGAGTCGTATTAGTATTTTATATAATTTTTCATAATTCTAAAGGCTTTAAAACTAATTTTCTTGCATTTAAATTATTCAAATATGTAATAATCATTCCTTAAAATTGTTTTTGGGTGATCTAATCATCCAAAATTATTATTTGTACCCACGTGCATGTTTTATAATATTTTACTTCATTTTATATAATTATATTTATATTTTTTATGCTAATTACATATTTTTACAATAATAGCATACACTTTGCATTCAGCTATTATTTTAAAATACTTATTTGCTTAAATAATATTTTTTATACTTATTTTTTATTTTGTTAATTTATTTTTTCCTTAATTTCTTTATTTTTAATATCTGGCCCAAGGTCATGCCAAATTTCGAACCAAAGCTAGCCCAAAACCATTAGCCAAATAGCTCCGAGCCCAAGACCAAACATCCCTTCCCTATACCCGGTCGGGACCCGTTCTATGACCTACCCCATCTCTCTTTTAATCTTGACCGTTGATCTCAAGTGATCAATGGCCCATAAGCCATCCCTCTCTTTAATTAACCAAACTCACTCGAAAACCCTACCCATTTTTCTTTGAGACGCTGCCCCCAAACACCCTTACTCTCGTCTTCTCTTTTCTGAAGAACCCTAGCCGCCTTTCCCTTAAACCCCTCTCCTAATCCTGTTGATAATGGGATTCCACCACTATTTACTTACCATATCTATGTTTCTCTGCTACTGGTCACACGTTTATGGTATTACTTAGGTACTTGCCCAATTTTGGCAACTACCATCTCCATATCGGACTGGAATCGACCTCAATCTTAGAGATTTGGACAATATTTCGTCCATATACATGAAGAAAGGTCTGATTATTCATACCTATTGGCCGATTTTTAAGCATCGAACCCTAACTAAGGTTTGGAGTTTGATTTCTTTCCTTTCTGCTTACTCTATTAATTGCATGTGATATTTTATTTTTCTTGTTTATGTTTGCTTGATTTCTTTCCTTGTTTATTCGTCTGATTCAACACTATATAAACCCCTTTCTTCCATTCCCCTAGCAGACCTTAGTCATTGTTATTCTCTCACTCTCACTTGTTCTATATTATTCTGAAACTTGAGCTCTTGGCCGGCTGAAAGCCAAGGCCACTGGAATCTTCTTTACCCCTCTAGTGCGAGCACTGCTCGGGGCTCATTCGAAGCTACTGTGAACTCTGATGAACTAGGGTTTGTAGTTCTTGCTGTTGTTCTTACTCTCCTATTGATTCTCCTCTATTTGTTATCAAATCGGAAAATTGGTAAGTGTTCAATCCCTCACAATTATGTTTCTTCCCTGTTTGTGTTCATGCTTCTGAACATCTGTGTTATGTGGACATTTCTAAGCTAATATGATAATGTGCCGACCTCGCTTTGAATTTCATCTGCAATCCTTCATCAGAACTTGTATAAGTTTGTTTATGTTCATTTAGTGTAGTCAATAGGTTGCTATACTTGTTTGAGGTTGTCATTTTTATGTATGCTTAAATTCCTACATTGACTGTCTACTATTGAACCCTTTTCTCATGTCTCACTTTGAACACTTGCACTAAAAATCCTATGGAATTAATGCCTGGCCAAAATTTGCTTTAATGAGTCCCTTCCTGCTGAACCCTTTATGTGTAATCTACTGTTACCCGACAAATTGATCCCTGATCATCCCATATTGCAACACTGTTTTAATATGTAGGCAAGCATGTTTCTCTGCTATTTGTAACTCTGACGATTGTATTCTTCGACTTGTTAATCTTGTATCCTCTAGTATTGCCTAAACTTCTAGTTGAATCTTAGTGAATTTAGCTTCTTCTGTTACACATGGTCAATTGGTATAAGTCTTCAAATCTGCATGTCTTATTAACCTTAAATTGTTATGTTTTCCTTACTTACCCTAAGTTGTTGGATTTGAGTCTTTGTGTATGTAAGACCATGTCCACCAGTCTGTTTGTTATATTGTTTAGGTTCTCATGATAGAAATTTGCATGTGAAATTGCTATTCTCTTAACTACAACTCTGTCTGTCTTCTATGATTAAAGTTCCTAAGTCCAAAGTCCCTTTGACTAATTCTAGGTCATGTCTTAAGCTTGATTTCTGAAACTTGGCATTGTATGTGTTCATTCTGTTAATTAAATAGACATGTCTCTTAAATTTTCCTAGTGTGTGACTGTGTTCAGCATGCTACACCCTTTCTCTTTTGTTGAATAATCAATCACTCATGAACTTATGTTGTCTTCTGTGTAAAATTTCCCATGTTGAAATGAGCCTTGCTAACTCTCCTATTTCTCATGTTCTTGACTTAATCAATCTTGTCGCTTTTGCTTCTGAAATGTCAGTGTGTTTCATGTGAATCCTGCTACCTGGCATATAATCCTGTCTTTAGAGGTGTTGCTTTAGGGCTGTTTAATTAATTTCATGTGTGCTCCATTATCTTATTTGGTTAAGTGGTCAATCTATAAATGTTGGGATTGGTATGAGTTCATATATGGTCTTGGGCTGTGCAAGTGGACGCACACTCCTGTTTGAGATACGTTTGGATCTGTGCCTGCTATTCATATTAAAGAAAGCATGTTGAAGGCCCAGTCAGCACTGGGTTACTTTTGTTTGGGCATGTTCCCCAGCCTACAGTTGTTCCTTTATGTAATATTTGTACTTGTACTCATTATCTGGGCCTGTAATACTTTGTAAACAAAAAATTGGTGTGTTAATGAAATTGGGGGGAAACGTCTATACTCTATTCTCGCATGAAAGGATAGAAAACATGCCTATAGGGTCTAAATATTTTGTTTGCTATCTCGTTTTACATGCTCTATTTTTGTACACTGATAGAATGCATGACTATAGGAACCTAAGAACTTCACTCGCTCAACATTTTCTATTCCTATACACTATTAGAAAACATGCCTATAAGAATCTAAGTGCTTCACTTGTTCACATGCTCCACTTCTATATGCTATTAGATAGTATGCCTATAGGATTCGAACATCATTGGTTATTTGCTCAATTTACTCTATTTTCATGTGTTAGATATCATGCCTATAGGATCGTGTTAAATAATAAAGACCTGCTCCTATTAATACTCATCTATATACCATGACTGTAGGGTTAAATTATTAATCGGCTGCGTTCAGTTACACTACCCGCCTAGAAACTATGCCTATAAGGATAAAGTGTTGTAAAACCAACTCCAATCATCAACCGTTAGAAATACTGCCTATAGGATGCTATTACTCGTCTTGGACAACAAATTTATAAGATCAGCGTTGTTAATCTTGGGCTTTTGAACAGACTTATTACCTCACTGCATGAACATTTAGATATCCCGCCTATAGGATTGTACACTGCTGGAAATCAGAATCACATAGACGCTATGTCTATAGGACTTAACGACTCGAATACATCTTAATTCTAAAACTTTCTACTGCACAACATGAAATCTGTTTGAGTGCCTTTGTTTCTATGTGTGGAGGCCAACATGAACCACTCATTGCTATTATGTGTAGTCATATTTGTTTTGAATGTGCGACTAGTTTTATCATTTTGAGCAACCTAAGTAAAGTCTAGAACCACTTAAATAGTAGGTCCAAAGCCTCCTGGACCGTAGGTGTAATGACGCGACCGGTCGTTTTGAGCCCTAGCGCGTTGTTCGGCAGTTTGAGTCCATGAGTAGCTTTATTTCAGGTATTATGACTTGTACGTGTGGTCGAAATTTAATTTTGGGAAGTTCGGAGATGATTTAGAAAGATAATTCTCATTTCGGAGGCTTTAAGTTGGAAAAATTTACTAAGGTGTGATTTCGAGGCGCGTCCGGAAGTGGATTTGAAGGTTCGTAGGTCGTTTAGGGGTCATTTGGTGAAAAATGGAAATTTGATATTTTCTTTAAGTTTGAACGAGGGTGGACTTTTTGATATCGGGTTTGGATTCCGGTTGCGGAAGTTGGAGTAGGTCCGTAATGTCATTTAAGACTTGCACACAAAATTTGGCGTCATTTCGAGTTTATTTGATAGGAATCTTATGCGCGGGAGTATTTTTGGATTTTTTGGGGGTTATGAGTTAATCCATGCGTTTTGGAATCCGATTCATGGGTTTTGATGTTATTTCAGTGTTTCGATCGCTCGAGCGAGTACGTATGATGTTGTTAGACTTGTGTGTGTGTTTGGTGTGGAGCTCCGAGGGCTTGGGTGAGTTTCGGACATTCGGGAGGATGAGAAAAACTTTAGTTTTTCTGGTGCTTCTTGGCAGCTGTTGCAGGTCTCGCAAATGTGAGAATTTGTTCGCATTTGCGAGAAAGGCTTCACAATTGCGAAGAAGCCTGACATGGGCAGTGTTCGCATTTGCGACACTTTGGTCGCATATGCGATCTCAACAGTGTCCGCATTTGCGACTCCTTGGTCTCATTTGCGACCTTGGAAATAGAAGCCCGGGTTCTCATTTGTGATGGATTTGTCGCATTTGCAAACCAGGTGTCGCAAATACGACATCTGAGACCTGTGCACAACTCTATTAAATGCGGGACTTAGGCCATTTAGCTCATTTTCTTTCATCTCTTGGGTGATTTTAGAGCTCTTGGAAGGGGGGTTTTTCACCTAGCACTTTGAGGTAAGTAATTTCTACACAACACGAGTTAAATACATAGATTATGGGTAGATTACCATGTAAAATAATTGGTGAAATCAAGGGTTTAGATAAAAACCTAGGTTTTGGATAAAAATGGGATTTGACTACGAAAATGGTTAGGGAATTTGGTGAAAAACATATATTTGACTTCATGAGGTTATGGGTAACAATTTTCTCTAAATATTTTCGGAATCCGGGCACGTGGGTCCGAGGGTGAATTTTAGGCATTATTCAATTTGGGTTGGAAAATCACTTTAATAGTTAGGAAATGAACTCTTAAACATATATTGACTATTTTAAATGTCATTTGACAAGTTTCGGGTCATTTGGTACCGAGTTGAGGGTTTAAAGCACAATTGTGAACCCGAAAGTAAGTTTTGAGGCGAGGTAAGTCTCCTGTCTAACTCTCTGAGGGGGAAACTACCCCTAGGTGACATATTTAATATGTCTAACTTGATGCGGCGGCTACGTATTTGAGGCGCGGATGATGCAGGGACTTTCTGTGAGCTGCATTTCATGTTACGATCCGCAGCCAGCAGAATCTCCTTCAGAATTATTTATATTCTCCTGTCCAATTTGTATTTCGGACAGATGCTGTATTTTATTTTACTTCCTAGTAAATGCTCGTGCACTTATGATACCAGATTTTGGGGATGATTATGGGTTGTTCCGTATTGTTGTTGTGAAGATATTATCTTTTACTCTGTAAAAATTTTATCTCTTACTATTTAATTGAAGAAAATTTACGATTTCAAAAATACTAAAATGAGTAATTAAGTTAAACTTTTATTGTTGGCTTGCCTGATAGTAGTGTTAGGCGCCATCACGACCTTTAATGTATTTTGGGTCATGACAACATGGTATCAGAGCACTAGATTCACTTAGGTCTCACGAGTCATGAGCGAGTCTAGTAGAGTCTTGCAGATCGGTACGGAGACGCCTGTACTTATCTTCGAGAGGCTACAAGGCTGATAGGAGCACTTCCCTTCTAGATTCCTCATCGTGCGATTTGATTCCTTTGAAGCTTGTGCCTTTATTTCTTTCCTACTCAATCTTTTACGACGTGAAGCGCTTGTTGTCTATTGGGAATCGAGGAATTTTTATGGTACTACAGATGTAGTGCAGGATGTTTTTCCCTGCATATATGATTGGGCTAATTTCGTCGTATTGTGGAAGGCTGTCCTGTCATTTCAGCTCAGTATCAGTAATTCCTATAGTTTTGAAGTTGGGCACTGGTTGTTATGATGATTCATGAGTTGTTATCCCATAGTATTGATGTAATGGTAAATTTCTTGTCTATGTGTCGGGGCAGTGAATGACTTGAAAGGAGGTTTTTCTCAGTGCATGATTCAGAGGTTCAGCATTTTATTTCCAGTGGAGGAAAGGCAATCGGACTATGAATGTTCAGGGTTAGGTTGATGGAGTAATGAGACTTGGTATTTTCGAGCATGGAAAAATTTTCATCTGTGATGTGGCGTCATTGTCCTTGTTGAATGTGTTAAGTTTGCCGATGTTATGGTTTTCTTCAACTAGCCTTCGGGGTAGGGTATAGTGGAATGGTGCCAGGGAAGCGGCTGTCAGATATCGCGGTGTGCTGTGGTTCAGAATCGAATTGGTGTTCCTAGTGTTGATGGCTCGAGAAAGGTGATCTTCGGGGAGGTTTAAAGTTGGTAGCGATCTATTAATCCAAGTGCTAGAGAGATGGATTTTGATTTAAGGCAATAACTGGGCAGCGGAGGATGAGGAAGGACATGGCGGAAGGGAGTCTCGCGGTGGTTGAATTGCTAGTAGGTTAAGTATGAAAAGCAAAAGTCGGGAAGGTGCCTAAAGGAGAGGGTTTGACAAAAGTGGGAGAGTGGCAGAGTAGCATATGGGTTCTGTGGTAAGATAGCTGCACACCTTGAGGAAAGTTTAGAGTGATTTGGAATTCATGGTGGACAGTGACTAGGTTTACGGGCTTAATTTAGAATATTGGCTGCTATACGGAGGAAGGTTGGATACGACGGAAAGGAGTTGCTTGATATGAAGAAGGATACAACATGACTTTGGATTGGAATGTATTGTCGCACCTTTAGTTGGTGTCCATGAAGAGTGAACGAACTTGTACATCCGGTGAATGAGCATGGTCTCAGGATGGTTTAAGGATTTCATAATAATTGTACTCAATGCAGTGTCGTTGGAAGGTGTCGGCATGGACTTTCCACAGGTGGGTTATCTCCTGTGAGGGCTAGTGGTTGCATGATGTTGATGAAGCTTCTACGAAGAATTTTACTGGCTATCCAGTAAGAGGTCGAATATATCAATGTGGCTAGTGATTCAAAATGTTCATGAAATGTGTAACAGGAAGATTCCGATGAATTTGGGGGGTCGATTGTGCGAGATCGTGTTAATGAGGAAGAAGGAATTTTGGTGAGTTCCGGGGTTATGCAATTGTAGCTTCAAGCTAAGTGGGAGAGCCCCACCGTCTACGATTATGTTGCATGGTTGTCCACTTCTGAGGTTTTTGGATATCGGCTTATTGGCGGGTTACTACGACTAAAGCAAGAAAACATCAATGGTAATTTGAGCAAAGGATTTGGGGGAATGTTTGCTATATTTATCCTTGTTGATTCATGTTCAGGCTTTGGGAAGACTAAAATTTTATGCTTCATGTAGATGTGATTCAGCCGGTTGCTTCCTTGAGAGGGTGTTCATGTGCTAGCAGAGCCTTGGAGTCGATTATATTCAGGACCAAGTGGGAGTGGGTGACTCTCAACAACGGTCCTAGTGGGTTCAATAAAAACAAATTGAAGTGCGGTGCCTAAGGATTTCGAGTCCGTGGTATGGTTAAGTATCGAGCTTTTGCAGTGGATTATGAAAGGGGCTTGGAGTGTTCTATGTTATTATTGGTATGCGGTGCAGCATTGGGAGGAATGTGAGGAAATAACTTCGGATTCATAGAGAAATTATCTGAATGGGTATACCAGTTGAAGATGTGAATATGCGCACAAGGAGGGTATGAGATTGTTCGTGGGTTTGAGACAACGTGGTCTCGTGAAATGAGGTCACTCCAGATGAGCGCAGATTTGGGTTCGTTATGTTTGAAATGGAGCTACTATTATTCCTAAGGCAGGTCCAGAGTAAATTAGGGGAAGTCGGATCGGTTAGCAATGGTTGAATTGGCATGGTGGTGGCAACAATCCGTTCCTTCAGCATGTTAAGTTACGCACGTGATTTGTGGCGGTACGTGCGAGGCTTGACGACTGCTGTAATTGATTTTATTTAGAGGCATTCGAGTATTATGGCCTGTTATGTGTAGATGGATCTCGGAAGAGTTATAGCGGTTTAGACCACTCCTAGAGGATTGTAATTTCTGCGGTTATGTGAATTCGGTCGCGTGCTGCTATGGTTCTCCTAAAATGAGTTGAGTGAAAGATTCCTATATGATGAAGTGTGTATCATACTAGTGGTTCAGGAATTATGATGAAATCCTTATCCTCTCACGTATTGGAATGTTAGGTGCAGTGAGCAGCTATTATTGGGAGTGGATCCTTGAAAGGTTATTAGCTCAGTACAATACGATCAGAATCATCTTGAGGTCCGTGAATGGATCTAAATGTGAGTGTGTACCCTATATCGGGTCAGATGTGTTCATTTTAGCATAGCATTGCTTGCGGAGGAGTTTTTAGGCCTGGGATGTTATTTCCGTCATCAGTTATTTAGTGTAATCTCTATCGTACCATGTAAGTTGTGGGGCAGTTTGATTATTCGCACTTGTATTAAGATCCCATATAGCTTGTGGTGTTATGAGAGCAGGATGGCGCTCAAGATGCAAGTCATTTATTGCACCTTAGTTGTGCTTGAATTTCGTAGTGTATGGCGCTATCCGTCTCCCCAAGATTTGTATTATGCACTGCGCGTGCTTGTGGTTGATATTCGGGTATTTCGTAAGTATAAACATTTCTGGCTTGATGGGTGGGAATTTCCCTATTTATTATTATGTGTGGATCGGGTGGCACGCCGCCACAGATATGTTGTTTGGATTGGGTGGCACGCCGCCACGGGTATCATGGTTAGATCGGGTTGCACGCCACAACGGTATCATATGTGGATCGGGTTGCACGCCGCAACAAATGTAAAGTTAAGTACAGTTTCCCATAGCTATTCTTGTGTGTTTTGTGTCTCATTTCTGAGGAAGGTTCATAACATCTTTTCGGTTATTAAATTTAGTTACGTGGGCTGAATAGTTCATTCCAAAGTTTGTTTTCCTTATGTATCACATTCGAGTTTGTACCTTGTTATCACAACGTGGCATCATATGAGGCTTTTGCAGTATCTGAGGTGGCTTATTGCCCGAGCAGCTTGTACTGGGTGAAACGAGATTATTGGACCTTGGATCAGTGCGATCAGATTTATATAAGGCATATTAAAGAGTAAATATTTTTATTCAATCCAAAATGAGGTAATGGTTCTTTTCGGGAGGAGAGACTCCATAAATTGTGATTCGGCAGGTGGTTATGAGTTCTACACATCATCTCTGTTGTGGCAGTATTGCGAGAGTTAAAGCAAGGCTTAATTGGTCATGAGATACACTCGAGCTTCGGGTCAGTGGAAATTTTAGCGGTTGTGCTTTGGAAAGATTGCCTTGGGAAAATGAGTTACACGGTGCATGGTAAGAATTCAGTAAGGGTATACAATCGTGTTTGGTACAGTGTGTAGTGATTGATACGGTGTTCGTATGTTGGAAACAGGCTAGGTGGAGAATTTCGGATGTTGGAATTTGACTCTAAGGTTTACTTGACTAAATAAAGGGGAAGATCTTTAGATTGACTCGAGCTAATGTGCTCAACTGAGTTATAGTACCACGGGTAGGTGCACGAGGTGTTAAACGGTGATTTTAGACAACTCTAGAACAATTCTTAGCACGTTCGAGGACGAACAAATGTTTAAGTGGGAGAGAATGTAACGACCCGACCGGTCGTTATGAGCCCTAGCACGTCGTTCGGTAGTTTGAGGCCATGCGTAGCTTCACTTCATGTATTATGACTTGTACATATGGTCGGAATTGAATTTCAGGAAGTCCGGAGTTGATTTAGAAAGAAAATTCTCCTTTTAGAGGCTTTAAGTTGGAAGAATTTACTAAGGTGTGATTTTGAGTAAACGACCTAGGAATCAGAATTTGAAGGTTCCAACAGGTTCGTATGATGATTTCGGACTTCGGCGTATGTCCAGATAGGGTTTTGGATGACTCGGGAGCGTTTCAGCGCCTATTGTGGAAAGTTGGCATTTGGGAAGGACTTCATAAATTTGGGTTGAAGTGCATTTCAATGTTATCGATGTCCGTTTGAGATTTCGAGACTGGGAATAGCTCCGTATGGTGATTCTGGACTTAGGGGCGCGTCCGGAAGTGGTTTTGGAGGTCTGTAGGTCGTTTCGGGGTCATTTGGCGAAAAATGGAAATTTGAAGTTTTTGGAAGACCGAGGGTGGACTTTTTGATATTGGGTTCGGATTCTGGTTCCGGAAGTTAGAGTAGGTCCGTTATGTCATTTAAGACTTGCACGCAAAATTTGGCATCATTCCGAGTTTATTTGATAGGAATCGGACGCGCGAGAGTATGTTTAGAAGTTTTTGAGTTCATGAGTTAATCCATGCATTTTGGCGTCCGATTCGTGGGTTTTGATGTTCTTTCAGTGTTTCGATAGCTCGAGCGAGTTCGTATGATGTTGTTAGACTTGTGTGTGTGTTTGGTGTGGAGCCCCGAGGGCTCGGGTGAGTTTCGGACGATCGGGAGGATGAGAAAAACTTCAGTTTTTCCGGTGCTTCTTGGCAGCTGTTGCAGGTCTTGCAAATGCGAGAATTTGTTCGCATTGGCGAGAAAGGCTTCGCAATTGCGAAGAAGACTGACCTGGGCAGTGTTTGCATTTTCAACACTTTGGTCGCATTTGCGATATCAACAGTGTCCGCAAATGCGACTCCTTGGTTGCATTTGCAACCTTGGCAGTAGAAGCCCAGGTTCGCATTTGTAATGGATTTGTCGCATTTGCGAACCAGGTGTCGCAAATGCGACATCTGAGACCTGTGCACAACTCTATTAAATGCGGGACTTAGGCCATTTAGCTCATTTTCTTTCATCTCTTGGGTGATTTTAGAGCTCTTGGAAGGGGGGTTTTTCACCTAGCACTTTGAGGTAAGTAATTTCTACACAACACGAGTTAAATACATAGATTATGGGTAGATTACCATGTAAAATAATTGGTGAAATCAAGGGTTTAGATAAAAACCTAGGTTTTGGATAAAAATGGGATTTGACTACGAAAATGGTTAGGGAATTTGGTGAAAAACATATATTTGACTTCATGAGGTTATGGGTAACAATTTTCTCTAAATATTTTCGGAATCCGGGCACGTGGGTCCGAGGGTGAATTTTAGGCATTATTCAATTTGGGTTGGAAAATCACTTTAATAGTTAGGAAATGAACTCTTAAACATATATTGACTATTTTAAATGTCATTTGACAAGTTTCGGGTCATTTGGTACCGAGTTGAGGGTTTAAAGCACAATTGTGAACCCGAAAGTAAGTTTTGAGGCGAGGTAAGTCTCCTGTCTANGTATTGGCTATTTTAAATGTCATTTGACTAGTTTCGGGTCGTTTGGCACCGAGTTGAGGGTTTAAAGCACAATTGTGGACCCGAAAGTAAACTTTGAGGCGAGGTAAGTCTCCTGTCTAACTCTGTGAGGGGAAAACTACCCCTAAGTCATATATTTAATATGTGTAACATGATGGGGGGGCTACGTATGTACGAGGTGACGAGAATTCGTACGTAGCTAGATTCATGTTACTGTCCGGGTAGACTTAGGTTCACACCATGCTATACTTGCACTATAGAGATTATCTTTGCTTGTTTAATTCTTTTATTTTGCATTATGACTTGAGACTAGACATGCGTAGAGTGATAGACTCGTTATTGTAGAGACTTCACGAGTTTCATGATTAGTCATGAAACAATTGTACTCCTCTTATGAAATTATATCCGCGATATATATATATATATATATGTTTCATTGAAATGTTTTTCGTTAAAGAAAGTATAACTCACACGTTTATTCGTGAGTGGGGTCAAGGACCCGTTAAAGCTTCTTATTCTAATGGGATTAGGTCGTTCGCCTCGGCAGGATTTATGTACCACACTCTCATGGGAGCGGGCCGTTGCCTCGGCAGGTTAATAGATGCATCTATGGTTCGTGCCGTTCGACCCTCGGCAGTGCACAGATTATGATGGGATCGGGCCGTACGCCTCGACATTTCTATAAAATATCCTCATGAAATCGTGCGTAACATTTGGCAAGAAGCCAGTGTATCTGTGAGTTCTTCCTGATTTGAAGTATAACGAACCATTTTGGTGAGGTCCACTATATATTTATATATATGCTCCGGTTGAGGAGGAAATTTGCTAATTGAGAGCTTGACCCTATTGTAAAGAGGAGAATTATACCACATATTTATACTTTTTTATTTTATTTATTTATTCTTCCTAATATTTGTTTACCTCTTTGTTGTACCTGATATTATTGGACCACTAGTGAGTGTCAATGTCGATTCCTCGTCACTACTCTTCCGAGGTTAGGCTAGGTACTTACTGGGTACACGTTAATTTACGTACTCATACTACACTTGTTGCACATTTTTGTGCAGGTACCTTTATGTCTGGTGGTTCTTTGGGTGCGGAGGCGCGGGCGATGCGGGGATTTACAGTGAGCTGCATTTCATGTTACGATCCGCAACCAGCAGAGTCTCCTTTAGAGTTATTTATATTCTCCTGTCCAATTTGTATTCCGGACAGATGTTGTATTTTATTTTACCTCCTAGTAAATGCTCATGCACTTGTGACACCAGATTTTGGGGATGATTATGGGTTATTCCGTATTGTTGTTGTGAAGATATTATCATTTACTCTGTAAAAAGTTTATCTCTTACTATTTAATTGAAGGAAATTTACGATTTCAAAAATACTAAAATGAGTAATTAAGTTAAACTTTTATTGTTGTCTTGCCTGACAGTAGTGTTAGGTGCCATCACGACCTTTAATGGATTTTGGGTCGTGACAATATGCATGGGATGAGTAGTGCATGCATAGGATACGACCAAGACTTGAATTAGAGCACCTTTAAGTAACAACTTTAACATAGTAATCGGGTAGCATGAGATGATAGTCTGTGCCCGCTGAATAATATGAGCAACCCCTACCCTAAGGGAGTTGTGAAGTATTATTTATGTTGCACGGGGTGATCCTTTAGGCTAAAACACTTAGGACCCCCCTTCCCTTTATATGCTTGCTAAAAGGACCTAGCCATTAAATATACACCGATGCAGTTGTTTCCCTGTAACCCCTAAGACTTATACTGATTTAGTTTAAATCTTATGGTCACAACCCGGAATTCTCACCCTCGGGACCGTGATGACGGTTAATATTTCACTCGCTAGGCAAGCCAACGTTAGAGTAAATCGTATGCCATTTTAAACAATTCAAGTAATTAAAACTCATTTAAACTGAAATAAAACTAGAATGATGTACGAAAGGTATAATAACCAAAATTATCTAAGTACACTCCCGGATATAGAGTCACAAGTGCACGAGCTACTAAAAGTTCTACAAAATAAAGTCTGAAATAACTACAACTATTTCCAATGAAATGAACAGTAAGTGACGAAAAAGGAAGGGAACTTCAAGGTCTACAGACGCCAGCAGATTGTCATGCCCCAACCTTGGGGAGCGTGACCGATGCTCAACCGAGATACCTCGGTCAAGCAAACCTTTACAATACCTTCTACCCCATTCTCCCATGAATAAAGAGAAAATACATTTATATCATTAATTAAATATTGAGTGGATTCCATGAACAATGCCAATTCTATGACCATTAGTCACTTCATCTTATAGTCTCAAAATACATAGACAATCATAGTTAAAATGCAACAAGTGATTCAAATATAACAAGGCTAGTTTAACTTTCCCAACACCCATATATAACCCACATTGTATCTACAGAGCCTCTACGGATACAAAATACTATGATAACGCTGACAACAAGGCCCAGACTATACCTCAAAACATAATACACGTGGGGACAAAAGATGCACGACCCCGAATGAAGTGGGGCTCACCAAATCTGCTGAGAAGATGGTGTACTGCTATCAATGATCAATGCCACCTGCTGCGAAAGCACTTGTATCCATTAAAGATGCGGCGCCCCCGGTAAAAGGGATGCTAGTACATATGGAATAGTACTAGTATGTAAGACTAAACACCATCTCATTAGAATGAATGATAACACAAGGAAGGACATTCATAAATCAATGGAAGCCTCAGACAATACTAAAGCATCAAATTAGGAGCAAAGTGTCAAGTAAATTTCCATTATTTTAGGTTAGGAGATCTTAGCACCAATATACCATCGTGATTTTAGCACGAAGTTTGATCTCGGCCTGATCGGCTAGGCCATCTTACCCGAAGACATCAACCACAATCACAATCGATATCACAGTTCCAATCATTATCTTGATCATAATTTTTAGCACAACCACCACCATGTGTGCGGCATGGCATCCGATCAGGTCCCGACCGACTAGGCCGTCTCACCACAATGCTATGTGGATCAACATCACCTTTTTCTAGCAATCATCTCATCCCAATAAAGGACAATATTTCATCACATCAATCTCGCCCTAAATGAGGGGAATAATTACAATCCATTCCTACACCGGCATGTGTAGTTTTGGGGTTAGGCTATTTCATCCTACCCTTCCTCGCTGACTAACGATACTCTCAAAGTGTTTGTTATTAAAAGGATTCACAACTCATTTCAATGTCTTTTAAACATTCCTTAGTTTCATTGGCACTAGTGGCCCCAAATGTAATATCATTCATGGCACGTTGGCCATATTTGATGTTTCATGCTCTGCTCACCTCTATGACTTTCAAATATCATCACGGATTATTAACAACAAAGCACTGTTATTCAAGACTTGAGTACACATGTGAGAAAGTAAGAGTCTTAAGCACATTGAGATTTCTTAAGCAATTTGGCATAATAGCTTTCGCTTGAATCACGACTTGAAGTTATAGCATTTAGACATGCAACCCATACTTTGAACATATATCTTTCAATACAAGGCTTATTCAGAATAATCAATTCATAATGAACAACTTAGGATTTATAAGGATATTGTGGGGTTTACTTCTATGAGATGAGTTTAGCCAACATACCTCGCCTCGAGCTTTTTAAATTACTAAAATGTTTTGGAATTATTAGCCTCTTCGATTTATTTGGAATTATAGCAAAATTGAACACAAATTAGGAGAGAGTCTATGGTTCCAGCTCGTTTGAGCATTTTATCAAACACTAGGTGGGTATTATAATTTCAAGGTCCTCCTATGGTGGATTCCTCCATCCCACTAACCAAAGTGTACCCAATTTAGCTCAACATTTTGCCCCCAACCCTTGATAGTACATGCATGCATAATGGACAACTCCCACACCCAAGAATTGCTTTTCTCAATACCTAATTTCAGTAAATTCACCAAATTGAGGGATGGGGAGTAGAATCTTACCTCTAGGATAAAGACCTAGTGAATTTGCTTGTTCATTCTTCAACTTTGAGCAAGTGTTAATGATCAATAATCCTAGGAACTTCCCTTCTCACTCTATGGTAATCCCTCTCTCTATAAATATCAGATTTTTGCTTCAAAAGTGGCCCTTTACTTCAATATATCGATATATGGTCGGGTCAAAATTAGAAAACAAAATGAAGCCCCGATGAATGCGGTCCGCAAAATGGACTGCATAATGGCTCTCCAGAACTGGGCACTCCTGCCTCACTCTACAACCAGTCTGCGGTCCGCAGACCTATTCTGCGATCGCAGAATGTGCCGCAGAACTTCCCTCCCAAAATTTTTGTGTTGGATCTGTAATGGGTTGTGTGGCCCGTGAAATGATTATTCAGCCACATAATGGACCGCGTAATGGTCCAAAACTTTTGCTCAAGTTTCTGCTTTAGTCTGCGGCAGATCTGCGTTGCGCATATCAGTTCTGTGACCGTAGAATGGACCGCAGAAATGCCCTCCACTTCGGCACCACGAAACCTCGGGGTATTAAGTAAAATTTTATGGGTCCTTACATCCTCCCCCTCTTAAGATCATTCGTGCTCGCATAAGGTGTAGAGTCCGCCCAGAACACTCAACATATTCATTGGTCACACATCATAAGCCCCCAATTTTACTAACTCCCAAATTTTTCAAAACTTTTGGCAGAGTCTGCCCTATAATTGGGCCTATCCAACTGCCAGAGAACCACCAAAACAGCTCCTTATAACACATCCACAACCCAACAAAGCATCACAATATATATTAATAACACCGACCTCAACATTAAGGGCATTACATTAACAACAATGGTATCTTGACATGAACTGTACACATTTAAATCATAACACATAGAAAGTACCCTTTGAAACACAACCATTTGACTCTGCAAACAAGTGAGAATATTTCCTTTCCAAAACACTCTCAGCTTTCGAGGTGACCTCTTCGACTCACAGACTTGGCCATAGCACTTTGACGGAGGCAATCTCAACTTCCAGACTTATCTAACAAGGATGACAACTAGGTACCTCTCATAAGCCAATTACCTATTAACTTCACCTTCCATAGCTTTCCCGGAATAATAGACAAATTATTCCCAACCACTTTCTTTGACATAGACACATGAAACACCGAGTGCCTGGAGAACAACGATAGGGGACATCATACGCATAACGCAGCATATTTCCCTCAAGATTCCATAAGGCCCAATGTGCACTACACTTATTTTACCTTTATTAACAATTCACATAATATCTTCATGGATAAAATATGAAGAATAGCCTGTTCACATTCTCTACAATCACCAACACATAAGTCCACTTTGGCACCACGAAACCCTGGGTTTTTAAGTAAAATTTTACGGAGCCTTACACAGATCTACCTCGAGTCTCCAAAGGTGATAATCTGAGTTGATGCGCCTCACGTATAGCTGGGACCAGTACCAAAATTTGCACAAGAAGTGCAGAGTGTAGTATGAGTACAACCGACCCAATGTACTCCGTAAGTGTTGATCATAATCTCGACGAGGTAGTGACGGGCTATTACAAGAGACTCACGTAATTAAACCTGTACAAACATAGATACATATACCAAACGACAATAAATAGAGATTCAGTATGGACATATGGGATGACATATGAGTAAGGGAACAAGATACGATAACTACAACAGTAGTGACAACATAAGACAGTCAAATAAATCTTCAACCAATGAAAATGGATAAACATAATGAATAAAGATGGCACGACATCACCCATCGTGCTTTTACTCTCAACCTCACCATGAAACGAAAATAATGGCATGGCATCACCCTTCGTGCTTTTACTCTCAACCTTTCCATGAAACGATGAATACGACACGACATCACCCTTCGTATTTTTACTCTCAACCTCAACATGAAACAAGAATAATAGCACGATATTGTAACGACCCGGTCGGTTGAGTGTATTAGCCCTGATTCCCTATTTATTGCCTTCGCTATGTTATTCTATGGTTACGTGACTTGTCGGGATGTTTGGTTTTAGTTTTGAGTGAGTTTCAGAGTGAAATGGGACACATAGTCCCTAAATTGGAAGTTTAAGTCGTAGGAGTTGACCGTAGTTTGACTTATATGAATATGACTCCGTAATGGAGTTTTCACGGTTGCAATAGCTCCATATGGTGATTTTGGCCTTAGGAGCATGTCCGGATGTTGACTTGGAGGTCCGTAGGTCGTTTCGGCTTAAATTGGCAAACGTTAGAAGGTTGGAAGATTTTTGGAAAGTTTGACCAGGAGTGGACTTTTTGATATAACGGTCACACTTCAATTCTAAAATTCGAAATAGGTCCGTAATGTCATTTAGGACATGTGTACAAAAATTGAAGTCAATCAGACGTGATTTGATAGGTTTCGACATCGGATGTGGAAGTTAGAAGTTCAAAAGTTTATTAGGCTTGAATTGATGCGCAATTCATGGTTTTAGTATTTTTTGATGTGATATGAAGGCTCGGCTAAGTTTGTATCATATTTTAGGACTTGTTGGTATAATTGGTTGAGGTCCCGAGGGCCTCGGGTGTTATTCAGATCATATTCGGCACATTTCAAAACTTGGGAGATTGCAGATTTTGCGGGTGCTCATGTTGTTGTATGCGATCGCGAGAGTGAGGCTGCATTCGTGAAGTATCAATGGTGGAAACTGTTATTTTGTTCTACGCATTTACGAGACTAGGTTAGCGATCGCGTAAGTTGGTATAGCAGTAATTCGCGAACGCGTGGATACGATCGTGTTCGCGTAGAGGAAAGAGAAAGCTGGGGATTCACGCGCGATTGTTTATCTTGATCACGTGAAGTCATTTGCGATCGCGTAGGTATGATGGATCAGTGCACCGCGTTCCCGGGTGGACCCTCACATTCACGTAAGAGGAAAATTGGGCCAGTGGCATTTTGGGCTTCGTGACTGCGAGGCAAAATCGATGTTTTGAGGCAATATTTTGAAGGATTATCAGAGGGATTGTTGCGGTAAGAGTACTTAACTCGTTTTTGATTAAATTCCCTTAATCTATCATTGATTTATCATTAATTAATGATTTGGGTTGAAAATTGGGGAAAATTGGAGGAAACTTCTTAGGCCGAATTTTGGGGATTTGAGCGAGATTTTGGTATCAGATTTGTGTAATTTCTGTATGGTTGGACTCGATATCAAATGGATGTTCAATTTTGTAAATTTTAGTCGGGTTCCGAGACGCGGGTCCGGGTCGACATTTTGGAGTGATTTTTGCAATTCTTAGCTAAGAGCTTTATTTCATTATTTAAATTAGTTTCCTATTGTTATATTTATAGTATAAAATTATTTTGGCTAGATTCGAGCCGTTTGGAGTTGGAAAATCAAGGGAAATGCCTTCTAATTGAGTGATTGAGCGTGGTTTGAGGTAAGTGACTTGTATAACCTTGTGTGGGAGAAATTCCCCTTAGGATTTGGTATTTTAGTGATAATTTGTGATATGTGAAGGCCGTGTACGCAAGGTGACGAGTGCGTACACGGGCTAAATGTTGAAATTCCAGTTTTTGCTACGTAGTTTTCTTTTCATGCATTAATTGAGTTGCTTTAGCACGTTATAGTCATCATGTTTAGCCTAATTTCACATGTCTACTTGCCTTATCTCCTATTTGTAACTTCTATCACATGTTTAGTTGAATTACTTACTTTTCTTGATTTTCGTATTCATTACTTAATTGTGAAAAGTCTTTACTTGAAATTTCTATCCTTGGAATATCATTTATTCAGTTGTTGTGTTTTGGATTTCGTGTTATTGTTGAGGTGATTGGTTGGTTGTTTGCACGAGGTTTCTGCCGTGCGGTTGTTATTGTTGAACGAGGTTTCTGCCATGCCGTTGTGATTATTGATACACATGCGGTGGTATAAGGTGTGGGTGTTGAAACGCATGCGTTAAGAAAAGGTGGGCTTGATACGCATGGCTAGTAAGGGAACTACTAGATGTCATGAAGTGTGATAAGGTGGGCAAAAATGTGGGATGCTCTTTCGGGAAAATAATTTTCAAAAACCAAATATAACGGCTCCCCCAATGATATAAGGAAAGACTGTGATTTGTTTTTACGATTTGGGACTACGAGGCGGTACCTCGGGAGTGCCCCTATTGATATTCTTTATTTGCTTTATTGTTTGGTACTTGTTTTCTTTAACATGGAAAAATCTTGTTTTCCTTTCGTGTTGTATTAGTTTTTCCTTGATTCAGTGTTGTTATTTCTCATAAACTCTTCATTGTTCACTTCCCTGTCATTTTCATTATATCATATTATCTTTGTCGTGTTTCTTATTATCTCCAGTAGGGCCTTGACCCGACATCGTCACTACTCTACTGAGGTTAGACTTGACACTTACTGGGTACCGTTGTGGTGTACTCATACTACGCTTCTGCATATATTTTTGTGCAGATACAAGTACATCCTATTACCGTCGATATTAGTATGATTTGTTGCTGCTTTTGAGACTTCAAGGTATACATGCCCACGTCCGCAGGCCTTGGAGTCCCCTTCTACCATGAATTTCCTTATTTCCTTGTGTTTTTGATAGATAGTGATGTATAGGATTGTTCATCATTGTATCTAGAGCTTCTGACTTATATCTCACCAGGTTTTGGGAAATGGTACGTGTTGAGCTTATAGTCTGTTGATGAAATTGTTGAAGTTTTGCAATTGTAAGTTTTTATTTGATGTTTCTGCATATTGTTAGGGTTACCTAGTCTTAGAGACTAGGTGCCATCGCGAAATCCCACAGAGGAGAATTGGGGTCGTGACAAGTTGGTATCAGAGCTCTAGGTTTATAGGTGTTATGTTCACAAGCAGGTTTAGTAGATTCTCGTAGATCGGTATGGAGGCATCTGTACTTACCTTCGGGAGGCTATGCAACTGTAAGGAAAAGCTCCACTTCTTTGATTCCTTATCGTGCAAAATCTTTGACTTCGGATTCTAAATTTCTGTCTTTCTATTCTCGCATAGATGGTGAGAACACGTACAGCTGGATCAGATGACTAGGCACCCGCGCCCCCTACTAGAGCCGTAAGAGGCTGGGGCCGACACAGAGGTCGAGGACGTCCACGTGGTGTAGCTAGAGCACCCACACGATCTTCTACAAAGGAGCCACCACTAGCTCCAGTTGGAGGGAAGGCACCTGAGCCGCCTGTTACTAGACAAGCTCTCTAGGAGACTCTCACCTAGTTTCTGAGCATGTTCGGAACTTTAGCTCAGGCAAGGTTGATCCCACTTGTTCCTGCTATATCGCAGTCCGGGGAAGGAGCACAGACTCCCGCCGCCTATACCCCAGAGCAGCGGGTCCAGGTTGACTAGGTCCTAGAGGTCATACTAGTGGAGCTGGTAGCCCCAGTTCAGCCGGAGGTTAGGGTAGCAGCTTCTGAGGAAGGGGAGCTCAGGCTCGACAGGTACAAGAGGTCATACCACTGGCACATACAGTGGTACCCGTGTCCTCGCTGTAGCTCATCATAGTAGGGGTTGTGAGAGTCGCCCTGTTCATTCAGTACTTCCAGCTTCCAGTGGTATTCCGGCCACTCCTAGGCGTCAGGCTCTCTATTATGCAACGCTATTATCTAGTGCACCTCCAACACGGGTTGCTTTCAGCGGTTAGTCCAGCCGATCAGACCCGAGCCAACCTCAGTAGCCACGTCCTCTAAGAGCTTGTTTTGAGTGTGGTGACACCTGTCATATGGTGAGGAATTGCACCAGACTTAGGAGGGGTTCACCTCTACCGACTACTCAAGCTCCGCGTATTCCATCGGGCCCCCAGGCTTCTCAGTCCATGATCGCCACACCAGCTGCCACCCCACCTGCATAGCCAGCTAGAGGTGGAGGTCGGGTATGTAGAGGTCGCCCTATAGGGGGAGGCTAGGCTAGATATTATGCTCTTCCTACTAGGACAGAGGCAGTTGCATCCGACTCTGTCATCACAGGTATTGTTCCGGTATGTCATAGAGATGCATCAGTCTTATTTGATCTAGGCTACACTTATTCATATGTATCATCTTATTTTGCTCTATATTTGGGCGTATCCCATGATTCTTTGAGTTCGCCTGTCTTTGTGTCTACAACTGTGGGAGATTCTATTGTTGATGACCGTATGTATCAACCGTGTTTAGTTGTTCTCGGTGGTTTTGAGACCAGAGCTGATTTATTATTGCTCAGTATGGTAGACTTTGATATTATTTTGGGCATGGACTGGTTGTCGCCTAATCATGATATCCTGGATTGTCATGCCAAGACGGCGACGTTGTCTATGCCAGGTCTACCGCGGTTATAGTGGACAGGTACTTTAGATTATGTTCCTAGTAGGGTTATTTCATTTCTAAAGGCTCAGCAGATAGTTGACAATGGGTGTGATGAGTATCTGGCATATCTAAAAGATGTCAGTATTGATACTCCTACCGTCGAGTTAGTTCCGGTAGTGAGGGATTATCCAGATGTATTCCCGGCGGATCTTCCGGGCATGCCGCCCGACATAGATATCGACTTTGGTATTGATTTGTTACCGGTCACTCAGCCCAATTCTATTCCACACTATCGTATGGCCCCAACAGAGTTGAAAGAGTTAAAGGAACGGTTGCAAGAAGTTCTTGATAAGGGCTTCATTTGGCCCAGTGTGTCACCTTGGGGTGGTCGAGTCTTATTTGTAAAGAATAAAGATGGTTCTATGCATATGTGTATTGATTATCGCCAGTTGAACAAGGTTACAGTGAAGAATAGGTATCCATTGCGACGTATTGATGACTTATTTGATCAGTTACAAGGTGCCAGAGTGTTCTCTAAGATCGACTTGGATTCAAGCTATCATCAGTTGAAGATTCGGAAGACAAATATCCCGAAGACTGCCTTTACGACTCGGTATGGAAATTACGAGTTCCTTGTGATATCTTTTGGGCTGACTAATGCCCCAGCAACATTCATGCACTTGATGAACAGTGTATTCTAGCCTTATCTTTACTCATTCATCATTGTGTTTATTGACTACATTTTGGTGTACTCCCGAAGCTGGGAGGATCATGAGCAGCACCTGACGACCATGCTTCAGACCTTGAGAGAAAAGAAGTTATAAGCAAAATTTTCGAAGTGTGAATTCTAGCTAGATTTAGAGGCATTTTTTGGTCATATAATGTCGAGTGAGGGGATCAAGGTAGATCCGAAGAAGATTGAAGCAGTGCAGAGTTGGACCAGACCATCCTCATCTATGGAGATTCGGAGTTTTCTTGGTTTGGCGGGGTATTACCGTCAATTTGTGGAGGGTTTCTCATCTATTGCAGCACCTATGACCAGATTAACCTAGAAAGGTGCTCCGTTTAGGTGGACCGAGTAGTGTGAGAAGAGCTTTCAATAGCTCAACAGTGCTTTGACTTCAGCATTAGTGTTGGTATTGCCCACAGGTTCGAGGTCTGATACTGTGTATTGTGATGCATTGTGCATTGGTCTCAGCACGGTGTTGATGCAGGACAGTAAGGTGATTGCCTACGTGACTGAATAGCTGAAGGTGAATGAGAAGAACTATCCTGTCCACGACCTCGAGCTAGCAGCTATTGTTCATGCCTTGAAGATCTGGAGGCACTATCCGCACGGTGTCACTTGTAAGGTCTACACCGATCACTAAAGACTACATCATCTGTTCAAATAGAAAGATCTTAACTTGCGGCAGTGCAGGTGGTTAGAGTTTCTTAAGGACTATGATATCACTATTCTATATCATCTCGGGAAGGCCAATGTGGTGGCTGATGCCTTGAGCCTCAAGGCAGAGAATTTGGGCAGCTTAGCAAATTTACCGGTAGCAGAGAGGCCATTAGCCTTCGATGTTCAAGCCTTGACCAACCAGTTTGTTAGGTTGGATTTTTCTAAGTTGAGCCGAGTTTTGGCTTGTCCTGTTGCCCGGTCTTCTCTTTATAATCGTATCAGAGAGCATCAGTATGACGACCCCCATCTGCTTGTCCTCAAGGACACGATTCTGCACGGCGAAGCCAAAGAGGTCACTATTGGAGATGACGGTGTATTATGGATGCAGGGCAGGCTATGTGTGCCCAATGTAGATGGCTTGCGTGAGATGATTCTCTAGGAGGCTTACACTTCGTAGTACTACATTCATCCAGGTGCCACAAAGATATATCTGGAACTGAGGCAACATTATTGGTGGATGAGAATGAAGAAAGACATAGTGGAGTATGTATCTCAGTGCCTAAATTGCCAGCAGGTGAAGTATGAGCATCAACGACCAAGTGGATTGCTTCAGAAGCTAGAGATTCCGGAGTGGAAATGGGAGCAGATTACTATGGATTTTGTTGTTGGGCTCCCACGAAGTCAGAGGAAGTTCGATGCAGTTTGGGTGATTGTGGATAGATTGACCAAGTCAACTCATTTTATTCCGGTGGTGACTACTTACTGTTCAGAGCAGCTCGCTCAGGTGTACATTCGCTGGATTTTCAGGCTTCATGGCATGCCAAAATCTATCATCTTTGACCAGGGTATGCAGTTTACATTGCGGTTCTGGAGAACCGTACAACTTGAGTTGGGTACTCGAGTGGAGTTGAGTACAACATTTCATCCTCAAACGGACGGACAATCCGAGCGCACTATTCAGATATTAGAGAATATGCTTCTTGCGTGTGTGATAGATTTTGGGAGTTCTTGGGATTAGTTTTTGCCGCTTGCAGAGTTTACCTACAACAATAATTGTCAATCGAGCATTAAGATGGCCCCGTATGAGTCTTTGTATGGTAGGCGATGCCGGTCTCCTCTGGGTTGGTTTGATCCGGGTGAGTCACGACTATTGGGTACAGACTTGGTTCAGGATGCTTTGGAAAAGGTTAAATTGATTCAGGATCGACTTCGTACAACACAATACAGGTAAAAGCGTTATGCGAATTGAAAGGTTCGTGACGTTGCATTCATGGTTGGGGAGCGAGTCTTGCTCCGGGTTTCGCCCATGAATGGTGTTATGAGGTCCGGGAGGAAGGGCAAGCTGAGCCCTAGGTATATCAGACCTTTTGCGATTCTTGAGAGGGTTGGAGAGGTGGCCTACAGACTTACACTACCACCTAGTCTAGCTGCAGTTCATCCAGTATTCTATGTTTCTATGCTTCGGAAATATCACGGCGATCCGTCTCATGTGTTAGACTTCAACTCAGTCCAGTTGGACAAGGATCTATCTTATGTTGAGGAGACAGTGGCCATTTTGGACAGGCAGGTCTGAAAGTTGAGGTCGAAGAACATTGCTTCAGTTAAGGTCCAGTGGAGGGGTCAGCCAGATGAGGAGGCAACTTGGGGGACCGAGCAAGATATGTGTAGCCGTTATCCTCATATTTTCACCACCTCAGGCATGTCTCTATACTCGTTCGAGGATGAATGTTTGTTTTAAAATGGGGGAGGATGTAGCGACCTGGCCGGTCGTTTGAGTGTATTAGCCCTGATTTCCTATTTATTGCATTCTCTGTGTTATTATGTGGTTATGTGACTTGCCGGGATGTTTGGTTCTGGTTTCGGGTGAGTTTCGAAGCTAAATGGGACACATAGTCCCTAAATTGGAAGTTTAAGTTGTAAGAGTTGACCGTAGCTTGACTTGTATGAAAATAATCTGGAATGGAGTTTCAATAGTTACAATACCTCCGTATGGTGATTTTGGTCTTAGGAGCGCGTCCGGATGTTAACTTGGAAGTCCAGGTCGTTTCGGTTTAATTTGGCGAAAGTTGGAAGGTTGGAAGAATTTTGGAGGGTTTGACCGGGAGTGGACTGTATGATAATGGGGTCAAACTTCGATTCTGGAATTTGGAATAAGTCCGTAATATCATTTAGGACTTGTGTACAAAATTTGAGGTCAATCGGACTTGATTTGATAGGTTTCGGCATCGGATGTGGAAGTTAGAAGTTCAAACATTCATTAGGCTTGAATCGATGCGCAATTTGTGGTTTTAGCATTGTTTGACATGATTTGAAGGCTCGGCTAAGTTCGTATGATGTATTAGGTCCCGGGGGGCTTGGGTGTGATTCGGATCATATTCGGCACATTTCAGAACTTTGGAGATTGCAGATTTTGCTGGTGCTGGTGTTGTTGTATGCGATCGCGAGAGTGGGGTTGCATTCGTGAAGTGTTAATGGTGGTAACTGGGATTTTGTTCTACGCGTTCGCAAGACTAGGTTAGCGATCACGTAAGTTGGTGTGGTAGTGAAACGCGAACACGTGGGTACGATCGTGTTCGCGTAGAGGAAAGAGAATGCTAGGGATTCACGCGCGATTGTTCATCGCGATCGCGTGAAGTCATTCACGATCGTGTAGGTATGAGCGATCAGTGCACCGTGTTCGTGAGTAGACCCTCAAGTTCGCGTAAGAGGAAAATTTGGCCAGTGGCATTTTGTGCATCGCGAACGCGAGGCAATTTCCCCGTTCGCGAAGAAGGAATATCTGGGCAGCAGATTTAAGGTTCAAAATTGAGGGTTTATGTCATTTCTCAGCATTTGGACTTGAGAGGTCGGATTGAGGCGATATTTTGAAGGATGTTCGAAAGGATCGTTGGGGTAAGAGTTCTTAACTCAATTTTGATTAAATTCCCTTAATCTATCATTGATTTTATCATTTAATTAGGGATTTGGGTTGAAAATTTGGGGGAAATTGGAGGAAACTTCTTAGGCCGAATTTTGGGGATTTGAGCGAGATTTTGGTATCGGATTTGTGTAAATTTTGTATAGTTGGACTCGATATCGAATGGCTGTTCGGTTTTTGTAATTTTGGTCGGGTTCTGAGAAGTGTGCCCGGGTCAACGTTTTGGCTAGATTTGAGCCGTTTGGAGTTGGAAAATAGAGGGAAAGGCCTTCTAATTGATTGATTGAGCGTGGTTTATGGTAAGTGACTTGTCTAACCTTGTGGGGGGAAAACTTTCCCTTAGTATTTGGTATTTTGGTGATAATTTGTGATATGTGAAGGCCGTGTATGCAAGGTGATGAGTGCGTACACAGGCTAAATGTTGAAATTCCGATTTCTACAACATAGTTTCGTTTTCATGCCTTAAATGAGTTACTTTACTACGTTATAGTCATCATGTTTAGCCTAATTTCACATGTCTACCTGTCTTACCTCCTAATTACAACCTGTATCACATATTTAGTTGAATTACTTGATTTTCTTGATTTCCGTATTCATTACCTAACTGTGAAAATTCTTTAATTGAAATTGCTATCCTTGGAATATCATTTATTTTGTTGTTGTGTTTTGTCTTTCGTGTTATTGTTGAGGTGATTGGCTGGTTGTTTGCATGAAGTTTCCGCTTATTGTTAGGCTTACATAGTCTTAGAGACTAGGTGCCATCACGACATCCCACTGAGGGGAATTGGGGTTGTGACAGGCATCACCCTTTATGCTTTTACTCTCAACCTCTCCATGTAATAATGAATATAAAATTTTGGGAGATAGATAATTCCAGAAAAAACCTTACATCAAAATTGGTTCCAAGATGCTAAACCTCAACTTCCAAATATACTCAACCATCGCAATTAATTCATAAATGCGGAAAGAACGATTAAATAAGAAATAAACTAATCTAAGCATGGATATCATAAGTAAAGAAGGAAATAAATTACAAGAAAACAAGTCCCACACGTATGCTTTAACCCAACAACAAAGCATAAGTACTCGTCACCTCATAAGCCAAAAAAAGTCAACCCCGGGCACGCTTGGTCAAAACCCAAGATTCGAACCAAAACCCATTTACCAATTCACCCCCGAGCCCGATTATGTAATTAGTTTCATACTACGACCCAAATTGAGGTCTAAATCTCGAATTTGCAAACCCCACCCCCACCTCCACCCCAATTCTTCCTAAATACCTAATTTTCTACCATAGAAGAATAAAGATTAAGGCTAGAAATTAATGGGTGATGTTAGAAATGGAAGAAAATGAGTTAAAATATACTAACCTATGAATTGGTGATGAATTTTCTCTACAAAATCGCCTCTAGGCCGAGATCAAATGGAAAGATGGTGAACAATGGGTAAAATCCCATGTTTTGAAATATTTAAGGTTTGTGCGTTAGGTCTTCATTGCGTTCGTGAGGGACCTGCTGCGTTCAGGATGCACAGCGGCCAAAATGGCCTTCGCATTAGCGAGAAGTGCTCCGCGTTCGCGACGGTTCTCCCCCCGTGACCATCACGTTGGTGACCTAGGGTCCGCGTTTGCATAGCACTCTAACCCAGTTCCCCCCCCCCCCCCC
>AWOL01S0099374.1:54124-116797 GCA_000715115.1 Nicotiana otophora
AAAAGCCCACAATACTTCGCCTTCGCGGAAGAAGAGTCGCGTTCACAAAGGGCAAGCCCCCCTCCACTTCGCGTTCACGACCAGGACCTCCGTGGATCCAAACCAAATATGCACACAAGTCCAAAAATATTATACGAACTCACTTGCACGATCAAAACACTAAAATATCACCTAGAACTATGAATCAGACACCAAAATGAATGAAATTTTCAATAAAGCTTAAGAAGTTTCATTTTAACAACCGGACGCCCGAATCACGTTAAATCAATTCCGTTCTGCAACAAATTTCGCAGACAAGTCACAAATACAGTCATGAACCTATATCAAGCTCCGGAAGCAAAATCCGGACCCGATCAAACTTCGATCAAACTTGAAATTTCTCTAAACCTTCAAACTTTGAATTTTCAGCAAATTGCGATAAATCGGGTTAGGGGCCTCCGAATTTGATTCCGGACATACGCCCAAGTCCCAAATCATGATACGGACCCACCGAGACCGTCAAAACATGGATCCGGGTCCATTTGCTCAAAACATTGACCAAAGTCAACTCAAATGAGTTTAAAGGCACAAATTCACATTTTAATCAATTTTTCACATAAAACCCTTTCGGAACAAGACACAGATTGCGCACCCAAATCGAGGAACGCTAAAAGAAGCTATTTGAGTTTTCAAAACACAAAATTAAGGGTTAAAGCTCTAGATGACCTATCGGATCATCACATTCTCCACCTCTAAAACAAACATTCATCCTCGAACGGACATAGAAAAGTACCTAGACTAGTGAAAAGGTGTAGATATATACTCCGCATGTCCAACTCGGACTCCCACATGGCTGCCTTGATCGACTGACCTCTCCACTGCACTCGAACTAAAGGATAACTCTTTGACCTCAATTGTCAGACCTGCCGGGCTAGAATAGTCACCGGCTCCTCCTCATAAGTCAAATCCTTGTCCAACTAGACTGAGTTAAAATCTAACACATGGGAGGATCACCGTGATACTTCCGGAGCATAGACATATGGAACACCGGATGGATTGCTGATAAACTAAGTGGCAATGCGAGCCTGTAGGCCACCTCACCCACTCTCTCAAGAATCTCAAAGGGTCTGATATACTTATGGCTCAACTTGCCCTTCTTTCCGAACCTCATCAACCCCTTCATGGGTGAAACCCGAAGCAATACCCTATCTCTAATCATGAATGCAATATCATGAACTCTACAGTTGGTATAACTCTTCTGCCTAGACTGAGTTGTGCGAAGTCGATCCTGAATAATCTTGACCTTGTCAAAGGCATCGTGTACCAAATATGTACCCAACAACTAAGCCTCCCTCGGCTCGAACCATCCAACTGGAGAACGACACCGCCTCTGGTATAATACCACATAGGGAGCCATGTGGATGCTCGACTGGTAGGTGTTGTTGTAGGCAAACTTCACAAGCGCGAAGCATGTCCTCTAATATCTGAATAGTGCACTCGGACTGTCCGTCTATCTGGGGATGCCATGTTGTGCTCAACTCAATCTATGTGCCCAACTCATGATGTACTTCCCTCCAGAAGTGCGAGGTGAACTACGTACCTCGATCAGAAATGATAGACACGGGCACACCGTGAAGACGGACAATCTCACAGATATAGATCTCAACCAATCGCTCTGAAGAATAGGTAACTTCCACAGGAATAAAATGTACTGACTTGGTCAACCTGTCCACAATGACCCATACCACGTTGAACATCCTATGAGTCTGTGGCAGTCCAACAACAAAATCTATAGTGATACACTCCCACTTCCACTCAGGAATCTCTAACTTCTAAAGCAAACCACCAGGTCTCTGATGCTCGTACTTTACTTGCTAACAATTTAGACACTGAGCTACATATGCAACTATATCCTTCTTCATCCTTCCCCACCAATAATGTTGTCGTAAGTCCTGATACATCTTGGCAGCACCCGGATGCATAGAATACCGAGAACTGTGGGCCTCCTCAAGAATCAAATCACGAAGCCCATCGACATTGGGCACGCAATACGACCCTGCATCCTCAAAACTCCATCATCTCCAGCAGTAACCTTCTTGGCACCGCTGTGCCACACCGTATCCCTAAGGACAAGAAACTGAGGGTAAGCATACTGCCACTCTTTGATACGCTCATACAAGGAAGTCCAAGCGACTATAAAGGCTAGAACATAACTGGGCTTTGAAACATCTAACCTCACAAATTGATTGTCCAAAGCCTAAACATCTGATGCAAGCAGTCTCTCTCCAAATGGAATGTACACAAGGCTGCCCATACTCACTGCCTTTCTACTCAAGGCATCGGCCACCACATTGGCCTTCCCGGGGTGATACAAAATGGTGATATCATAGTCTTTCAACAGCTCCAACCACCTCCTTTTCCTCAAGTTGAGATCCTTTTTCTTGAACAAATATTGTAGACTCTGATGATCCGTGAATACCTCGCACAACATGCCATAAAGGTAGTGCCTCCAAATCTTCAGCGCATGAACAATGGCTGCCAACTCTAACTCATAAACAGGGTAATTCTTCTCATGGACCTTCAACTGCCACGATGCATATGCGATCACCCTGCCATCCTGCATCAATACCGCACCGAACCCAATACGAGATGCATCACAATACACCGTGTAAGATTCTGAACCTGTGGGCAGCACCAACATTGGCGCAGTAGTCAAAGCAGTCTTGAGCTTCTAAAAGCACAACTCACATTCATCTGACCATCTGAATGGGGCACCTTTCTGGGTCAATCTAGTCAATGGGGCTGCTATAGATGAAAACACTTCCATGAACAAGTGGTAATAACCTGCCAAACCCATGAAACTCCAGATCTTTGTTGCTGAAGTGGGTCTAGGCCAGTTCTGAACTGCCGCAATCTTCTTAGGATCCAACTTTATGCCCCTTGTCGATACAACGTGCCCCAAAAAGGCGAATAAGTCTAACCAAAATTCGCACTTTGAAAACTTGGTATAGAACTGGCTATCTCTTTGAGTTTGAAGTACAATTCGAATATGCTGCTCGTGCTCCCATTCGACTGCGGGAGTAGATAAAGATATCATCAATAATTCCCTAATCTTGCTTGTCAACAAGTCCATAAATATTGTTGGGGCATTTGTCATCCCAAATGGCATCACTAGAAACTCATAATGCACATACCGAGTCTGAAAAGCTGTCTTAGGGACATCAGATGACCTAATCATCAACTAATGGTAGCCAGACCTCAAATCAATCTTCAAAAAGACCTTGGCACCCTGAAGTTGATCAAATAAGTCGTCAATCCTCGGCAATGGATACTTGTTCTTGATGGTGACTTTGTTCAACTGCCGATAATCTATGCACATCCTCATTGATGCATCTTTCTTCTTCACGAACAACACGGGCGCACGCCAGGGTGAGACAGTAGGTCCAATGAAACCCTTATCAAGCAAATCTTGCAACTGCTCCTTCAATTCTTTCAACTCTGGCGGGGCCATATGGTATGGCGGAATAGAAATGGGTTGAGTGCCCGAAGCCAAATCAATACAAAAGTCAATATCTTTGTCGGGTGGCATCCCTGACAGATCTGCAGGAAACATCTCTGGAAAATCACGAACAACTGGTACGGAATCCATGGAAGGGACCTCCGCACTGGAATCGCGAATATAAGCCAAATAAGCTAGACACCCCTTCTCGACCATACATCGATGCTTCACATAAGAGATAACCATGCTGGTAGAATGGCCAGGAGTCCCCCTCCACTCTAATAAAAGCAACCCTGGCAAGGCTAAGGTCACTGTCTTGGCGTGACAATCCAGTATAGCATGATAAAGTAACGGCCAATCCATACCCAAGATGACATCAAAATCTACCATATCAAGAAGTTGGAGATCTACTCTAGTCTCAAGACTCTCAATAGTAACCACGCACGAATTATAGACACGATCTACAATAATAGAATCTCCCACAGGTATGGACACATACACAGGAGCACTCAAAGAATCACGAGGCACAACCAGATATGAAGAAAGATAGGATGACATGTAGGAATAAGTATAACCCGAATCAAATAAAACAGAAACATCTGTATGGAAAATTGGAATAATACATGTGATAACAGCGTCAGATAACTCAGCCTTAGGCATAGCTGGGAAAGCATAACATCGGGGCTGGGCCCCACCACTCTGAACCACGTCCCTGGAACGACCTCTAACGGGCAGGCCTCCACCTCTAATAGCCTGACCTGCACCTCTGGCTTCCTGGCCCATGCCTCTAGCTAGTTGAGTGTTTTGGAGCAACCGGTGCCGGAACCATAGCATGAGAACCCTACTGTTGTGTGATGCCCGGTGCCCGGGGGCGAAATCTAGCAATGTGCCTCGGATCAACACAAGTATAATAGGCCCTCGGCTACTGTGACTATTGACCCTGGAACTGACCCTATCGACCTGGGTAACCCCCCTGAAAGCTCTAGAGTAGAGGTGCACTAATGGGAACTGGTGGTGCACTGTAGGCTAGCTGGTCGGGATGAGACACATAAGGGTCGCAACTCCCTGATGCACTATGCGATACCTAGAGCGCTTATGAAATGGCTTGGGAGGATGGCCTCTACCAAATGTACCCCTGTCTTCAGACGAGGCACCACTGAACCCACCGAAATGACGAGACCTTATATCAGACCCCTTCCCCCTCTCCTGAGCAAGAACCATCTCGATCCGTCTCGCAACATTTGCAGCCGTCTGAAATGAAATGCCACCCCGGGTCTCCTTGGCCATCTGTAGCCTGATAGTGTAAGTAAGTCCATTAATAAATCTCCTCATACTCTCCCTCTCAATAGGAAGCAAGATAAGGGCATGACGAGCTAGATCCACAAAACAGGTCGCGTACTGAGTAACAGTCATACTGCCATGCTGGAGGCACTCAAACTACCTGCGGTAATCGCCTCTCAGTGTGACAGGGAGGAGCTTCTCTAGAAATAGCAGTGAGAATTGATCCCAAGTAGGTGCCCAGTTGGTTTGGTCAAAATATAATCTCTCCACCACCTCTTGGCAGAACCCGTCATCTGAAACACGACAAAATTGACCCCATTGGTCTTATCTATACCCATGTTCCACAACACCTCATGGCAGCTATCAATATAATCCTGTGGGTCCTCAGAAGGTGAACCACTGAAGTGAACTGGAAAGAGCTTAGTAAACTTGTCCAATCTCAATAAAGCCTCAGAAAATATGGCGGGCCTATCACCGGCCTGTGCCACAATAACCGGCTGAACTACACCAATTGGCAGGGTTGCTGGAGTCTGATACTGGGGAGCCATCTGCTCTGGAGTGTGAGTAGCGGGAGTTTGTGCTCCTCCCCAGCCTGAGAGATGGATGGTGCCACTAGAAATGTACCGGCATGGGCCACACTCTCCATAAGGCCCACCAAATGGACTAGAGAGTCCTAAAGCACTAGAGTGGCGATGAACCCTTCCAGAACCTGAGTTGGTCCAACAGGTACAGTCTAAGTTGTAACCTTCTCATCAAAATCTACCTAAGGCTCCACTGCTGGTGATGCTGCTCGAGCTTTACGCTGAGCCCTGCCTCAGCCTCGGCCTCTGGTGCGACCTCAGCCTCGACCTCTACCCCTAGTAAGAGCTGCCACTAGGGGATCCGAATGTTGTCCAGCTGTAGATGCAGTACGTATTCTCACCATTTACGAGAGAATAAGAATAGAAGAGTTCAATCATCAATAATAGAATAGAATCGCACAAAAGAAAAGAATAAAAGTAAAATTATTCCTAAACTCCAAAGCCTCTGGAAGATAAGTACAAACGTCTCTGTACCCATCCCCCAGACTATACTAAGCCTTCTCATGACTCATGAGACCTAGGCAACTTAGTGCTCTGATACCAACTTGTCACGACCCAAAATTCCTATCACCGTGATGGCGCCTAACATTTCACTCGCTAGGCAAGCCAACGTTACAGTATATTGTATGCCATTTTAAAGAATTCAAGTAATTAAAACTCATTTACACTGAAATAAAACTAGAATGATGTGCGAAAAGTATAACAACCAAAAATATCTAAGTACAATCCCAGATCTAGAGTCACAAGTGCACGAGCTACTAGAAGTTCTACAAATAGAGTCCGAAATAACTACAAACATTTCGAATGAAATGAACAGTGAGGAAAAGTGGAAGGAGGCTTCAAGGTCTGCGGATGCCAGCAGATCTACCTTGAGCCTCCAAAGGTGATAATCCGAGCTGATGCACCTCACGTACAGCTGGGACCAGTACCAAAATCTGCACAAGAAGTACAGAGTGCAGTGTGAGTACAAACGACCCAATATACTCTGTAAGTGTCGAGCCTAACCTCGACGAGGTAGTGACGATACTATGATAAGATACTCACGTAATTAAACCTGTATAAACATAGATATATGTACCAAATAGCAATAAATAGTGATTCAGTATGGACAGATGAGGGGACATGCGAAAGGGGAACAAGATACGATAACTACAACAAGAATGACAACATAAGACAATTGAATAAATCTTCAAACAATGAAAACGGATAAACCTAATGAATAAAAACGGCACGACATCACCCATCGTGAATTTACTCTAAACCTTACCATGAAATGAAAATAATGGCATGACATCACCCTTCATTCTTTAACTCTCAACCTTTCCATGAAACGATGAATACGAAACGACATCACCCTTCGTAATTTTACTCTTAACCTCGCCATGAAACAAACATAATGTCACGGTGTCACCCTTCGTATTTTTACTCTCAACCTCTCCATGTAATAATGAATATAAAATTTTGGGAGATGGATAATGCCAGAATAAACCTTACGTCAAAATTGGTTCCAAGATGCTAAACCTCAACTTACAAATATACTCAACCATCATAATTAATTCATAAATGCGGAAAGAACGATCAAATACGAAATAAACTAATCTAAGCATGGATATCATAAGTAAAGATGGCAATGCATTACAAGGAAACAACTCCCACCTGCATGTTTTAACCCAACAACAACGCATAAGTACTCATCACCTCACATATACGTTGTACCCAAACATTTAAACACGTAGCAAATAGGCAAACAAATCCTAATCCCTCAAGTCAAGGTTAACCACGATACTTATTCACTCCGCAATCAACTCAGGGTTATACCGGGGCCTTTTCTCTAGAATTCGCCTCCAAACCAATCGTATCCAACCAAAATTGACTCGATAACGTCAAATAATGTTAAGGGAATCAATTTCAATACATAAAGTTAGGATTTTTATACTTTTTCCAAAAAGCCAAAAAAAGTCAACCCCGGGCACGCTTGGTTAAAACCCAAGATTCGGACCAAAACCCATATACCCATTCACCCCCGAACCCGATTATGTTATTAATTTCGAACTCCGACCCCAAATTGAGGTCTAAATCCCGAATTTGTAAAAAAACAAAACCCCAATTCTTCCTAAATCTCGATTATGGGTGATGTTATAAATGGAAGCAAATGAGTTAAATATACTAACCTATGAATTGGTGATGAATTTTCTTTTCAAAATCATCTCTAGTCCGAGCTCAAATGGAAAGATGGTGAAAAATGGGTGAAATCCCGTGTTTTGAAATATTTAAGGTCTGTGCGTCACGTCTTCATCGCATTCGTGAGGGACCTGCCGCGTTTGCTATGCTCAACGACCAAAATGGCCTTCACGTTCGCGAGAAGTGCTCCGCATTCGCGTAGCACTCTAACCCACCCATCCCTCCAAAAGCCCACAATACTTCACGTTCGCAGAAGAACAGTCGCGTTCGCGAAGGGCAAGCCCCCCTCCACTTCGCGTTCGCGACCAGGACCTCGCATTCACGAAGAATAATCTCCTACCCTGTCCAAAACTAACCTTCGCAATTGCGGGACATTCTTCGCGATCGCGAAGAAGAAGACACCAGAAACCAGCATAAGCTAAAAACCAGAATTTTCCTTAAATTCAAAACACTCGTAGCCTATCCCAAACTCACCCGAGCCCTCGGGGACTCCAAATCAAATATTCATACAAGTCCAAAAATATTATACGAACTCGCTCGCGTGATCAAAATACCAAAATAATATCTAGAACTATGAATCAGACACCAAAATGAATGAAATTTTTAATAAAACTTAAGAAGTTTCATTTTAACAACCGGACATCCGAATCACGTCAAATCAACTCCGTTGTGCACCAAATTTCGCAGACAAGTCACAAATACAGTAATGAACTATATCAAGCTCCCGAACGGAAATTCGTACCCGGTAGCAATAAAGTCAAACTTTGGCCAAACTTGAAATTTCTTTAAACCTTTAAACTTCAAAATTTCTACAAATTGCGATAAATCGAACTAGGGGCCTTCGAATTCGATTTCGGGTATACGCCCAAGTCTCAAATCACGATATGGACCCACCGAGATCGTGAAAATATGGATTCGGGTCTGTTTGCTCAAAATGTTGACCGAAGTCAACTCAAATGAGTTTTAAGGCACGAATTCACATTTTAATAAATGTTTCACATAAAAACCTTCCGGAACTAGACACGAACTGCACACGCAAATTGAGGAAGGCTAAAAAGAGGTATTTGAAGTTTCAAAACACATAATTAAGGGTTATAACTCTAGATGACCTATCGGGTCATCACACTTATGTTGTTTTCTTTACTCTTGTTACAATAGACCTTCAAACTTCCATATCCTTTTTATGACCACTTAGCTTAATTATAACTCCATAATCCATATAGCGTAAACTTCGGCTAGGACCCACCATTGTGGACCTCGAAGAGTACCTAACACCTTCTCTTCGAGGTAATTTGAGCCCTTTTCTGATCTTTGATGATGTAGACTAGTCAAACAAAGTTATTAGTAAATAGGTGCCCAACACACCTTAAACATCGTTAGGTGGCGACTCTTCTATTTTAATACCCATTTAAAAGAGTTCTTACACGTCAAAACCCATTTTTGCAAGAAAACGGGGCGCGACAATCGCACCTGCACATTTTGGGCCGAAGGTGTGGTGCCGCAGGAGCAGCCCTCGTGCCGCAGAAACATGTTTTTTCATGGCCGGCTGGGGCCACAGGTGTGGTCCACGTTCCGCAAAAGTAGACTCGCAGATGCGAGGAAGGCATCGCAGAAGCGGAGAAGGCTAGGGAGGCCTTGGATAGTAGAAGCGGACAATGTCTGCAGAACCAATAAGAGGTCCGCAGGAGCGAGACTTCTGGGCTAAAGTGGAATCTGCACCTGCGATAAAATAGCCGCATAAGCAAAAGTCACTAGGCAGAAAAGGGAAATTCGAGGGTTTTGATTCATAATTCATTTTGGGACTTAGAGAGCTCGGTTTGAGGCAAATTTCGAGGGATTTGCAGAGAGAGCTTTGGGATAAGGAATTCAAAGTTATTTTTGATTAATCTACATGAATCTATTCATAATTGCTTTTTTTAATTAGTGCTTTGGAGTTTGAAATTGGGGGGAAATGGAAGAAACTCCTTAGGATAAATATTAGAATTTTGAAAGGCGAAATGAGGTCGGATTTGAATAATTCTTGCATGGTTGGACTCGATATCGAATGGGTATTCGGTTTCTGTAAATTTGGTCGGGTACCAAGATGCGGACCCGGGGTGACTTTTTGGGTCAATTTTTCAATTCTTTGCAAACATCGTAATTTCATTGTTTGAATTAGTTTCCTATAGTTATATTTATAGTATAAACTTATTTTGGCTAGATTCGAGCCGTTTGGAGTTGAAAAAGCAATGGAAAGGCCTTCTAGTTGATCGATTTAGTGTGGTTTCAGGTAAGTGACTTGTCTAACCTTATGTGGGAGAAATTCCCCTTAAGATTTAGTATTTTTGTGATAATTGTGATATGTCAAAGTCGTGTACCCAAGGTGACGAGTGTTTAGTTCCTTTCATGCTTTAATTGAGTTACTTTAACATGTTATAGTCATCCTAATTAGTCTAATTTCATGTGTCTAGTTGTCTTATCTCTTATTTGCAAATTGTCCTACATGTTTAGTTGAAATACTTGCTTTCTTTATTCCGTGTTCATTATTTAACTGTTGAATTCCTTACTTGAAATTGCTATTCTTGGAATATCTTGCTGTTAAATTTGGTATTGAGTTGCAAAGGTCGTGGTTACTATGAGGCAAAGTGTAAGTTGTGAAATATCATTTTTTTGAGTTACTCTCTGATTGTTATTATCGAGAATGTGTACATTGTGGTTGAGCCGTGGGCTCCTTATTGTGAAATTCTATTATTATTTGGCTTTTCTCGCAAGTTATGATATTGGGTACTTGAGGTGCGAATTGTGATACGTTGTGATATTGATACGCATGGGGTGGTACAAGGTCTGGGTGTTGAAACGCATGCGATGAGATAAGGTGGGATTGATACCCATGGCTAGTAGGAGAACTACTAGAAGCCATGTGGTGTGATAAGGTGGGCTAAAAGTGGGATGCGATTTTGGAAAAAATAAGTTTCAAAACTAAATATAAAGGCTCCTGCGGTGATATAAGAAAAGACTGTGAGTTACTATTATGATTTGGGACTACGAGGTGGTACCTCGGTAGTGCCTCTTGTTGATCATTCTCTATTTGTTGTATTTGTCTTGTTTGTCGTTTACTTAACGTCTAAATCCTTGTTTCCTTCCGTATTGTATTAGTGCCTTGATTCTGTGTTGTTAATTTTTTGGTAAATTCCTTATTGTTTCATTTCCATTGTCATTATCAGAATATCATTATATCTTTTATCTGGTTTCTTATCATCTCCATTAGGGTCTTAACCTGACCTCGTCACTATTATACCGAGGTTAGGCTTGGCACTTACTGGGTACCATTATGATGTACTCATACTACACTTCTGCACATCAATTTGTACAGATCCAGGTACATCTTATCATTCCCGGCACTAGTGAGCTGAGTTTGCATTTGGATACTTCAAGGTACACCTGCCCGTGTCTATAGGCCTCGGAGTCCCCTTCTATCCCTTTTTATATTTTCCATCCTTATTAGACACATTTGTATAGGAATAATTTGGCATTGTCATAGAGCTTGTGACTTGTATTACACCGGGTTTTGGGCTATTGTATACACTTTGAGCTGTGGAGATTTCCCTTTATATATATGTTGTTAAGTTTTGAAATTTTAGATTATTGTTTTCATCTACTTCCGCATGTTTGTTAGGCTTACCTAGTCTTAGAGACTAGGTGCCGTCACGACATCCTATGGAGAAAAATTAGGGTCATGAAATAACCCTAGGAAAACCATTGTAATGCATTCGTTTAGATTAGGACGAAATTGCAACGACAAGAAGCTACAGCATCAGGTGCATCTCCAAGAGTCGACATTAACGGGACATAGTCATCTAGAAATAACGTTCATGTCTGAGAAAGTTTCTAGACATGTCATAATCCGGAACGACGACAATACCCATAAAACTGGATGATTCTCAAAATGTTTTTCTAAAAAAAACTACCATTCCCCCTACCATACTTTATAGCATAACCTCACCAGACTCGGGGCAAAGCCAGGACTACGGTCAATATAAACCAACACCCTCTGCTAAGAATTTTTCTTTGAACGCAGGACCAACAGGATACAAGGAAACGTTGGGGCAATGACGAATCTGCTACTCTCTCATAACTATCATCTCTCTATCATTATTTAAATTATTTCCTCATATGACTAAAGACTAACTCCCAAATCCTTTGTAGGTATTCTAAAACCAGGCCGATGATACAATCGGAGCATATTGAGAATAGCAAACCGTTTGCTTAACCAAGAAGAGCACTTTGTATATAGCGAGCCACTGGCCCCGCCAATCGGAGCCATGTATATAGCAAACCGTCAGCTCGTTTAATTGGAGTATCCTGTACAAATCGAGTTGTTGATTTTGCCAACCAACTCCTTATATATAGCAAATTGTTCGCTTTGCCAATGGGAGCGTTACCCACTGCCACTCCGCCATATCGGAGAGTAGAAGTAGATAGTCATCCAATCTCGCCATACTTCTGCCGATCGACGGTCGCGATTAGTTTGCAATCAAGAGTACCTCTTGGGCATGCTCCTTATTTCTTTATTTTATCTCGAATTTTTTGATGTTTTGCTTGTGCAGCTTACATGCATCTTACATTTTTCAAGTCAAAAACTCCCATTGTGCGGAGATACTCTACATTTCGATGCAACTATTCCTATCATGCGGAGATACATTTTACATTTCAAGTCAGCTACTCCCATCATACGGAGATACATTCTACATTACAAGTCAACTACTCCCATCACACGGAGATACTCCCAACGTGTCATTGTGCCTGGGATGTGAGGGATAGTTCAATGTGCTCATCGACGCCTGACCCTAAGATGTGGATCATCCAAGGCACATGAGCATGGCATACTCCTCCTGTTCGAACCGGGGTTTGAAACCAAACTCCTCCTCAGGAGGATAGATGGGGTGATTCGAGTGAGATCCAACTTTCGATTCACTCGTGGGATCCGGGCGGTCCGAGGGGGGACCACCACGGCTCCTCTCTTTTCGAGAATCCATACAGAGGATCCTTAATGCTTCGACACCTGCGGAATAATACACAGCATGGCTAACAATCGAGTAAAATTCAAGTATCCCGTCATCCCGTTCCGAAATAATGGCTAATCGGCAGCCAAATATCATCATTCCTGCATCATTTACATTACATTCTAACATATATGTATTACGATATATGGGTATGTATATGTTTTGTTTTTACAGGTTCAAATATCACGACGTGGAACTTCTTCTAAGCAGCAAACCAAGCTACAATGAAATCAGGAACAACAAACTCATAAGCGGGCCAAGGAACAAAACTCAAGCTCAAATTCGACCAGTGGAAATTTAATTCATCAAATCTTTCAAATCAAGTCGTAATTCGGAGCTATCATGAGTACCAAAATCTTTTGTCCCGTAGTATCGTCACAATACGATAATGGGGCAATTTATGCGAGCATCGCTTCCTCCAAATCATCACTCCAGAACTATGTTTCACTAGATTTTGCTTCCATCATCAACTCATCATCATCTTCCACTCACTGAATTTGATTTCTGTTGAACCCTAAGGCATTTTAATGCCACTATAAATAGGAGCTTTAATTCTCTCACCTAACAACACAAGAGACACACGAAAATCACCTAACAAACAGAAAAACATCAATTTAGTATTGAGTAGAAAATCAAGTTAGGGTTTCTAACTAGCCTTTGATTTCTTTCCGATTCTAAGCTTTACACTGGTCGGAGTTTGAGTTCTTGATTCTTAACAGCTAAGAAAGACTCTCATTTGGTTGGCTGCCCAAAGTAAGGTCAGTGGGCCTCGACCTTGCTCCTCTCTTAATCATTTAATTTAAATCATATTTGTTCTATTGTTTTCTTGTTAATTCACTATGTTTTCTGATGTTATGGTTGATTATCTCTATATGTTTGTCGTTGACTCATAATTGATCACTAAACTCTAAAGTTATAGCTTCTTAATATTATAAAATCAGAATCATGTACTGATTAATTACCTCCTTGCAATCTTAATGAATATGTCTTGAGTAACTTATGCATTTTTAAGCATATGAGATTAACTAAGAAACTTTCAAATGAGCTTGTATAGTTATCTTAATTATTAGACCTTCTGATGTTCTACTGTGTTTCTCATACGTGCTATATTAGTTTGCCTTAGTATTATTGGTGTAATTCAGTTGATAAACTAGCTTAAATGGATATGAACCCTTCAATGATAAAGATAGGACTATCACTTTAGTCTAGGTACATCATCTCATGATATGTAGATCAATTTCTTCTTTCAAATGTGCTTCTGTGACTCTACTGATTTTTGGAAGATCATTAGTCTTCCGTTGAACATCATGACTGTGTAATCATGTCTGGGATCACCTTATATAAGCATGTTCTGAAACCTATTGTATCCTTGTACTGACCCTTTGTGTGTATTTTGATGGTCGTTACCCATTTAGCCTAAGTCATGGAATTTAGTTAAGACATATTTATGGTGTTGAGTTCTTCTGTTGTGTTAGAGTCATGACTAAGACTAAAGAATTTAACATTTACAACAGACCTTTAATGCAATGCTTTTCACTGTCTTTTCCTGAAACTTATACATAGTAACATTGTTGGTTTGACTCAACCATATTTGTGATGTTGTAATCCTATTGGAATATCCTATATTCTCTCTCTCTCTCTCTCTCTCTCTCTCTCTCTCTCTCTCTCTCTCTCTCTGTTGAATATTCTGTACTTATCTTGTTCTTAAATAAGACTGTCTGCCTCTCATGGTCATGTATTCACTTTCATTATCTCTTAAATGAACTAGGCCTGACCTGTGAACCTAAAATGAACTTTCTACTACTACTTGTTTTTACTTAAATATATAGTGATATGCTTTAACTCTTAATGAGATTAGTATAAGTAGTAAGTTAAGAGCTTTTAGAAGAAACAATCATGCCATGAGAATGATTTGTTTACTTGCATTCCTGTTAACACCGTTTAAGAATTCCAATTGGAGATTTTAACTTGTACAATTAGTAGAAGTTTGAGACTTAATCTAGGGATACACTCTTAAACATATGTTGTTAGGATAATGAGATCATGACTTGAGATTCCTGAACTATGGACCTTCCTACTCTTAAGTTATATGATCTAGTTGTATAAGTTTTCAAAGTGTTCTGCCGGTGCTCTTTTCCCTTACGTATGCCTGCAAATTACTTCATTTGGTATTCTTGAGCCTGTTAAAGCATATGACAGTATGAAGTTTTTCCTTAGTGATATGCTTTAACTCTTAGTGAGATTAGTATAAGTATGAAGTTAAGAGCTTTTAGAAGAAATAATCATGCCATGAGAATGGTTTCTTTACTTGCATTCCTGTTAACACCCTTTAAGAATTCCAATTGGAGATTTTAACTTGTACAATTAGTAGAAGTTTGAGATTTAATCTAGGGATACATTCTTAAACATATGTTGTTAGGATAATGAGATCATGACTTGAGATTCCTGAACTATGGACCTTCCTACTCTTAAGTTATATGATCTAGCTGTATGAGTTTTCAAAGTGTTCTACCAATGCTCTTTTCCCTTACGTGTGCCTGCAAATTACTTCATTTGGTATTCTTGAGCCTCTTAAAGCATATGACAGTGTATTACATGCTTATATGAGAACTATAATCTCTTTGATGTTATATATAGTGTTCTAAATAGTTAGTTACAAGAAATGTACTTGTACGTTGTCATTACTGTTTTATTGGAATTTACATTGATTGCCTCATTAGCACTTAAACCTGTAGGAAAACGTAAGTGTGAGTGGTTGAGGGTATTTAGGAGTAGAATTTAGTTCTTGATTGAGATTCTCTCCCTGACACAAGCACTACTCGGGAACTTTGAAGTGCCGGAGATATAAATGGTATGTCGGCCATGAACGAAATTTTACCTTAAGCCCTTAATCTATTGACATTTTCTAATCTCTTTAGGTTTAGTGTTAAATGGAAATAAAGGCTTCAATGTAAATTGCTTTACTGCGTGTGACTTCACATTAATTAGTATCCCTAATGTCTTGGGCCTATATTGATGTTACTAGTATTTAAATATTGCATTGGACCATATATCTAATAACCTTCTTTTTTACGCATGTGTCTGAGTTGGGCCTGCCGAGTTCTCAAAGAACTCAGGCCCAAAATTCCTGCCTGAACTTGGAGTCACCTGAGGCTGTTGTGGCTCGCCTTCACTGTATGCTGGGCCTAATCTCTTTCAGGCAAAACCATGAGTACATTCATTTCTTTTCACCGCTCTTATAATTTGATGCTATTCTTATATGTAGTAACATTGACAATATTGGATTGAATGTTTTACTTTTATTTCTTTGATTTATATTAACTACCTAGGCAAGCCTTAAATAATGTAGGTAAAAAAGAGAATTACTCCAACTTAGTAGTAATTAATTCTAATATTAATCACTCATATTATTCAACTTCCGTCATTATTTTTTACTAACAATTTTCATGAAGTTTTTGAAACCAAAATGGATTTACAAAGTCAACAATCTTCTCTTTCTAAAACAAGAATAAACTGAAAACACCAGAAAACGATTTCAAATCCAGGTTATTTCTACAAATCAACAAACGCTGCTGCAATTAAGGATCTTCAAATTATTTTCCTCGAATTTGATTATGAGATTTAAAATCAGCTTTCAAAGATATATCTAAACCCCACTTCCCCAATAGTTCTTACTTTGCATAAACAACCATTTTTAACTTAACCCTATTTTGTTATTAAGGAAAGTGTTATACACCTATTTTTAAAACACTCTTTTAATTGCATGGACATTTTCAAAAGTATTTCTCCTAAATAAAATCTCCCTTTTCAAGGCATATATATACTACCCCTCTTTCAAAATTGATAAGTTTTACAATATAAAACAAGGTAAGGCGCATAATTTAAGCACTAATTAAGTAAGATATAGACATCTAAATTCTCTGAACCTAGTCTAAATCCTATGGATCTACCTTAGGTAGATTCTAGGGAGTGTTTAACACCTTCCACTTAGAAGAACCAGAACACTTACCCAAATCTCAATGGTTAGCAGACTACTAGGAAAATGATTTAGTAACTAAATATGTACCCTAGTATACCTTTAAATATTAGGTGGCGGCTCTCTTTTATCATAAACAGGGAAACCACTAGTTGAATCTTATTTTGACTTGTGAAAAATAGGGTGCAACAAAAGTCTCTCAGATTCTGACTCTTATGTCCCATCTAGGGAAACCTCTGAAAGCAACTCATTGTCTCAGTCTGAAGAGCACAATGAGGAGCCACCTCAGCCACAAGGGCAGTCTGAGACCCAAGTTGAGGTTTCTACATCTAAGGACACCTCCTTGAGCAAAACTAACACTGGTCATGAGTCAAACAGAGCTGCACCAGATTTGACTCTAATGATACCCCCGATGACGGAAAAGGGAGAAAGGTTACAAGGGATTGCATAGTAAGGACCAAGAAGAAAGTGGTATGGAGCTGGTTCTTGATCTATAATGCCTATGTGGACTTCAAACAGTAGTGGAAGGAAAGGTCCCTCACTCATGAAAGGTAATTCATCACCAAAGACCTAGATAAGTATAATATGGCAGTCCTTGAGCAGTTTAAAAAATGGAAAAGGCTGGATGCAGTTCACTGAGGAGATAGTTGATGTAAAAGAGCATCTTGTCCAGGAGTTATATGCCAACACTGTACATATTGTAAAAGGAACCAAGGTCACTAAAGTGCGTAACCATAAGGTGAAATTTGATCAAAGAACTTTGAATGCCTACCTGGGACATGAGGATGTTGAGAAAAAGGAGTACCTGGCCAAATTAATTGAGAAAAAGGATGTCCGATCGTGGATTGCGGAGATTCGTTCACCCGGGCCTACTCCTCTTTGGATAGGTGTCGGAGTGCCAATCTTTCGCAAGACCTTGAGCTTCGAGGCAAAGGGGTGGCAGACTTTTGTTTATACGAGACTTTACCCAAGTCAGAATGAGAACAACCTACCTTTGGAGAGAGAAGTGCTTATGGCTTCTATCATGGCCGAGTACCCAATAAATGTGGGTGCCTTAATGTCGGCCAATATCACTCTGGTATAACAATATGGTAACAATTTCTACCCCTACCCCAGCACCATCACAAAGTACTTGACAGATGCCAAAGTGGAGTCTAGACTATTTGATACAAAAATTAAGTCAACCGGCCCCATTGATCTGTACAAGTTTCAAGATCCCAAGAACAAAAAGAAGAGAAGCTATCCTTCCACTACTACTAGCCAGTCTGATGAGCCTATCGTAGCAGCTCCCGATCTCTTTGATATCCCCTCATCTTCAGCTGAGCCTTCTACTCATACCAGAGACACTGCTTCTAAGCCACCATCAACCCCTCCTCCATTGCCTACACCAGCTTTGAGGCTGGTGCCTATGCCTACTGGCCTACTATCTGCCTTATAGGTTTTTTAGACATTGGTAAGTCTCAATAATTGGATGCAGACAACTATCTCAAAGTTGTTCGAGCTATCAGTGTAGTTGCGGGGAAGCCCTTTACATAGTCAGACACTTTTGACACTAATGGGAAGCTCACTAAGATCTTGGACAATCAGAAAGTGATTATGGACACACTTGTTCAACACAGTGCACTGATTGAGAGGTTGACCAAAGAAGTGAAAAAGATGTGGAATACCCAGGCCAACAAGAAGTCATATGAGTTGATGCAGGCTGAAATGACTAGGATAGATAAAGTAGGCAACTTTCCATTTGACATGCTAATTGATCGTGCCCAGTCTCACCCAGCTCATATTTCTCAGCATGCCCCTACCACTCAGGCTGAGGAGCCATGCCTTGCATCCAACACTGTTGTGGTGGGTGACATGTTCACATCTTAGGCATCTCCCACGGACGAAGATGATACCATACGGTTAGCTGAGCCGGCTTGAACTGACCCTATTGGTGATACCGTGATGACTGAGGATGCTTAGAGAGTTTCTTCGTCCCTCTCTATTCTTTGATTTTTTTAAGTTAAGCATTGGGGACAATGCTTACTTTTATTTGGGGGTGGAGAATTTGATTTGATTGGATACATTTGATGATACTGGGATGTAATAATTGGATATTTCATTTTGTTAATTTTTAGTAGTTTGATACATTTGATAGTAATATGTAATTCTGTGTTGATAGTGTAAATAATATGATTTTATTTCTTGCTATTGATAATAAGCCTTTGGTTTTTCTAATGTCACGGTTCTTTTCAGAGGTGGTTTTTTGTATGAACTGGGTAACTTGTTTCGAGGATAGATAGTGGGACAACTTTCTTAAGGGAATTAGTCTGTTACATGTTTAGGTAATAGTAGTAGTAAGTTGTAATAAATTAAGGCCCTAATCAAGTTCTTCTATGAAAATGGGTTATTTACACTTCATGTGGAACCAACATATTTAACTGCATGTTTATGGTTTGAGACAGTGTTGGTGTGAATCATTTATGAGAAAAGTAACTGTAGTAAAGTGACTTTGAGGCTCTTGAGTTGTCTTTTGAAAATCATTAGGTGGTTGTGTAGACCATAGAGATCTTTGACTCGATTGTGGTTATCGTGGGTTTTAGACTCTATCTTATTTTAGGGTCTATTTGCATGAGAGGTGATGTGAAATTTTGTTGCTATACCAAGTTCTTGAGTGAATAGTCTAGAACTTGCTCTGAATGTGCTTCAAGGGAAAAGTTTTGAGTTTGCTTGATTTGAAGTATGATTGTAGGATTTCCTCGGACCGTTTGAGCTTTCAATTACTACCCAATGATCATTATTCCTAGTCAACCCCCTTTTAGCCTTTAGCATTTCTCTTTTGATAAGCTTGCTACAAGCCTTTTACCTTTTGAACACGATCCCCTCTTGGCACCCAAACCCTCCTAAACACTCATATGTAGTATGTTTCTCAAAGCCTAAGTTTGGGGGGTAGAGAAATCTAAAAGAGGTACCATTGCATTAAAAAGAGAAAATAAATAATCTCCATGAAAGAGAAAGAAAGAAAATAAAGTAATGAACAAAAAGAAACCCAAAAAGGGGTAAAAAGGAAGATTGATGAAATAAAGTAAGCCAAGTATCTCCAGCATAAAAATTAAGGGAGAAAAAGAAAGAAATTATCAGCAAAGAGTGATGGCAAGTCTCTCTAGCCTCCAAGAATAAGGAATACTTCCAAGGGTTTGTCAAATGTGAGCCAAGAAATAAAAAGTGAAGTGCTTAAGGAAGGGTGTAACCACTTGTATCCCATATAGTATCCTACCCCGGACCAAAAGCCTTTATTACAATCCGAAAGAAGTCCTATTTAATTTTAAAATGAGTATGCTTATATTAGTGGAGATGTACATAAGGGACAAGCCTACGGTACTTGAAGCTTAAATTGTGACATTCCTTTGTGAGAGAAGAGTGAAACCTTTGATGTACTAGAAATTGACTGTTGAAATTTAAAGTGAGCAATGAAAATGAAAGGTATAAAAGGAAGAGTTTGGAGTCCACCATGATTTACATGAAAGAACAAGAATCCTTGATGAATAAAGTTAACTCTTGAGGCTCAAATATCACACTAGAATTATATGATATGAGCAAGTTACACTTTTTTAAAAACAAATATTGACATCTTGTTTAGAATGCATGAGTGTTGTGGGTAATTATTGGTCCCAACTGAGTATAAATGACTTGTGGGTGACACCTTGAAATGATTATAAAAATGTGGGAAGGAGGGTGCTAATCTAGTTGCTTGAGGACAAGCAAAGACTTAAATTTGGGGAAGTTGATAAGTGTGAATTTTAACCACTTTGACAAGCTTGAACGATCAGTGAATGAGAAATCGAACAAGTCTGAAGCCTCTTCAAATACAGCCTGCAGAAATTAAAGTGCGGCCGCAAAAGCTGATGTGCGGCCACAGAAGCTAAAGAACGATTGCAAAAACTCCTCCTACTGAAGGCACAACATCATCAATCCAGCTAAAGTGTGGACCGCAGAAGTTGAAGTGCGTCCACATAATCCTCCGAAGGGAATTATTGTCAGAGATTTCGGGAGCACTATAAATAGGACTTTATGACTTTTTTAGGGCATCTTTTCATTATAGCAGCTGGTAGTTCGGTATTTTTAGCTATTTCGAGAACGTTGGATCTATAACTGGATAAACTTATCTACTCTTTCATTTTATTTTAGTTTTATGTCTTTAATTGCTTCTTATTTTCATCTTTTCATGTTTATTAACATGAGTAACTAGATTTTTATCTAGGGTTGTGACCCAACCCTAGTGTGTAAAACTTATGGGTTATTAATATTACGCTTGATAATAATTGGGTTAGTGTTATTTAGTCTTGTTTATGCTTTAAAGTTAGAATAGTTGGTTGCAAATATCGATTAATGCCTATTTAACTTTGTTCTTATTTGAGAAAGAGGAATTTAGTCTAGCAAAACTTGACTAACGAGAAATTAAACTAGTTGAGTTATTGATTAGTTTAATTAATGAATTTAAACTAGAGATAGAGATAATCTAACTTGGACTCATATTCAATTGGATTTATAGCTAACCATTTGGACTTGAGAAAGCTAATTTGGGCATAATCACTCCTTAACTGAGAAGTATTAAGGGAGTACTTGAGTATTGAGAGTCATAATAGCCTCAATTTACCAAGCAAGCATAAATTGACTTTACCCATTAGGTTTACACCTAGGTTAAGGTTACAACCCGAGGCTTTTCTCTATTTGATAAATTTTAAAATATTTCAATTATTACTTGTTTGCTAGCTTAGTCAAAATCCATAGTAGTTTAATTAGCAAAATTGATATATACCTTTATTTGGAAGTCAAATTTAATTATTTCAAGTTGCTCTCTTAAATGTTTACCTTAAAACCCTATCTAAACTCCTTGTGGTTCGACACCGACCCGCGTTGGGTTTTATTAGTGTAACGACCGTTTCATATTCCCTTAATTTGGGGTCTGAATTGAACGTGATAAAGTTCCATCCACAAAATAAAAATATGGGGGGCATGGAATTACCTTGTCGAATGCCTCTCGAGGGATTGAAAAATTCAGTCTTAGAGCCATTTACCAAAATAAAAATTTGGAAGGTGGAGATGCAAGCCATAATAAGCTTAGTGATTTCTTGGAGGGAATTTGAAGTAAGTAAGAGTTCTAAAGATGAAAGACCATTCTAATCTATCGAAAGACTTATCTAAGTTGATTTTAACCATTAGCTTACCTCTAGAGCCCTTCAATATTTGGATATGATTATGACTTCCTGGATGACGATTGCATTAGCAGACGCTCGTCTACCCTTAAGAAAGCTAGACTGCTATGGGATAATGAGTTTACCTAGGAAAGGTTTAATAAGGTTAATAATTATCTTAGTGATTATTTTGTAATTGGTATTACAGAGTCCTATGGGCCAGAAAATTCTTAAGATTGTTGGCATTAGGAATTTTTGGAATAAGACACCAATAAGTATGATTAATAATTTCCGGGATAGGTAGAGTATCAAAACTTTATGACAGAAATATAAATGGAGTCCTTAACGATATGTCTGTATTTTTGATAATAGAAGGGGTGGATGCCATCAGGCCTTGGGGCCTTAAAGGGTTTAAAAGCCCATATGGCCTTAGTAATTTCATAATCTTGAAGAGGTCTGTCTAGGTTCGAAAGATCCACATTGTAATAGGTGGTAGGATAAATGATGATATGATTCCAGTCCGTATACTTATGCTCCATTTGGAAGATGTGTTGAAAATAGTTAGTGGTATGAGAAAGAATTTTCTCATGATCATTAATCCAATTACCATCATCATCTTTGAAGAAGCAACAGAATATCCGCTCTGGTCTTATAACTGCAGAAAGTAACAATGCAGGACCGGTAGATCCAATCCAAAATAACAGAATCGCCTACTGGAGTGGACACATAAACAGGAGCACCCAAGGAGTCACGAGGAACACCCAGAAAATGAGCAAACATAGATGAAACATATGAATATGTAGACTCTGGATCAAATAATATTAACGCATTCCTACCACAGACAGAAATCATACTTGTGATCACGACACATGTGGCCATTGCATCTGGTCTGGCCGGAAAAGCATAGAATCTAGCTAGAGCGCCACCTGTCCGGCTTTCACCTTTATGACTACCCCTACCCACCTTCCCTATGCCTCTGGGCGGTCAGATAGTAGGTGTGACAGCTGGTGCTGTAATAATAGGATGATGACCCTGTTGTACTGCCTCGCCCCGAAGTTTGGGACAAAACCTCTTTATGTGGCCAGGATCCCCGCATTCATAACAACCCCTCGAAACGGCGGACTGCTAACATGAAGTCTGACCCTGATGGCCCGAATACCCATAAAAGGAACCCTGAATAGCTGGTGGGCGGTGGAACTCTCTAGCATGGCACTAAAATAGGGTTGCATTAGAGCACCCCGAGAAGGCGGCGATGTTGGATATGTGGGCTTGCTCGGCTGACCTCTCCTAAACTGACCTCTACTCATAGACAGATCACCATTGAACCCTCCAGAATAACGGAACCGCTTATCCCACGACATATGCTCTCGGCTCCGCTGCCGAACACCCTCGATCCACTAGGCTATTTCCACAACTAGCGTGTAAGAAGTCCCCATCCCAACCTCTCGTGACATGGTGGCATGGATACCAGAGTGCAACCACGCAAAAAACCTCTACACTATCTCTGCATTAGTAGGAAGTATCATAAGTGCATGGCGAGACAACTCAGAGAATCTCGCCTCATAGTCGGTCACCGACACCTGGCCCTGCTGGAGCTGCTCAAACTAAAACTGCAACTCTTCCCTCTGAGACGGCGGAATACACCTATCCAGAAAGATACGTGTGAACTGGTCCAAAGTCAATAGAGGAGAACCTGCTGGTCTGCCGAGAAGATAGGGCTGCCACCATCTACGGGCCATGCCCTCCAGCTGAAAGGTGGAAAAGTCCACCCCGCAGGACTCCAATATCCTCATGTTGTACAGTCTGTCCCTGCACCTACCTCCGAAAATAGGAGGGTGTAGCCTGGTCCATCAGTCCAATAGCTTTTGTGGATCGTCGGCCATAACTGGTCTGGACTCAAGTGTAGCTGCTGTAACTGGCTGGGCTCTGCCCACGGGTAGTACGCCCGGGGTCTGATATACGGAAGCTGCATGCCTAGGTGCTTGAGCGGTACGAGTCTGTGCTCCCCCTCCCGCCTGAGATATGGCTGGGTCCGCTGGAAATAAACTGGCCTGAGTCATAGAATCCATGAACCGCAGCATATAGCCCATGACCTCCTGGAATCTCGGTGCCGACATAAAAAACGTCAGGGCTGGCTCTATTGCAAGCACCTCAACCTGCTCCTCAATAATAGGATCCTCTAATGGATCCACTGGTGGAATAAATGGGGCAACTCTGGGACGTCCTCGTCTTCTACCACGGGTTGGAGCCCTCCCTCGGCCTCTGCCTCGACCTCTAGAAACTGGGGAGAAGCTCCTCCATGATCGGGTACACCTGCCGCGCGCGTTCTGATAAGTGGGAATTTTGACTACTTATTAGAGCCTTTTAGCTTTTATTTTAGTCCAAAAGCATTTAATTGAGTTCCCAAAAACTGATAAAATGTGCTAAATTGCCGAAATATTCCAAGATGGACTCCCAAGATGAAATCCAACTCAAAAAGGAGTAATCTAACTCAAGTCCATAAAAGACACGGAAGCTCAAAAGTGCGGACCGTAGAATATCATCTGCGGCCGCAGATGATGAAGAAAATGGCAGCAGATCTTTGTGCAAAGTGCGGTCCGCACATGAATTGTGCGGCCGTAGAAGATGGCTTGAAAAACAAGTTTAGAGAATGTGAATTCCAAGTCTCCTAGAAGTGCGGTCCATACAAGAATTGTGCGGTCGCAGAAAAAGTGCTACGTGGCCACACTTGTAATTGTGCGAACCGCAGAAGAGCAAGATGCGAATGTAGTTACAATTATGCGGGCCGCATAAAGAAGGCCTCACAGTCGCAGATCAGAATTATGCGGCCGCAGACCTCCAGTTCCTACAAGTTGAAGAAATCTACGGACCACACATAGAAATGTGCAGCCGCAGAACCTCCCGAAGGGCAGTTTTGTCCGAAATTTCCAGCCTTGTATAAATAGACGAGTTTCACAATTTTAGGTTAACTTTTTTGACATCAGCAGGTACAGTAGCCGTTTCTCTTTACTTCATTTAGTAGTTTTTCATATTTTGAGCTATTTTAACATAGATGTTATCGTTTTAAATCTTGCAATATGAGTTTAATTATCATTTCTTCTTCTTTTTCTTCAATTTCACGCATTAGTAGCTAGATTTTCACTAGGGTTGTAACCCAACCCTAGTGTGTAAACCTTATGGGTGTTTAATTTAATGCCTGTTTATGCTTGAGTGTTTATTATTTAGCCTTGTTCATGCTTTAATTTATGAAATTAATGGTTGCAAACATTTGTTCATGCCTCTTTAACTTGGTCTCTACTTAAGAAAGAGAGACTTAAACTAGGAAAACTTGGCTAATAAGAAATTGGGTCAACCGAGAGATTGATAATCCCAATTAAAGGGTTCAACCTAGAGATAGTAATAACCCGACTTTAGCTTTTATCAACCGTTTTGTGTAATACCCATTTAGACTTGAGAAAGCCAAATTGGGCAAAATCACTCTCTTACTGAGAGGTACTGAGTGGGTAATTGAGTGTTGATAGCTATAATACACCCCGATCAATAAAACTAGCATTAAGGTTTATATTCCATTAGGCAAACACCTAGGCGATGGTCATAGCCCTAGGCTTTTTACAAAACTTGAAAAACAACAAAACCAATTTCTTAGTTTTATTTCTCAACTTGCACTCTTAGTTTTAAATTAGAATTAAAAACAACTCCAATTTGTGGAAGTGTAAATTGAGATAGTCAAATTCACATACTACAATATATACTCCTAACTCACATATATATCTCCCTGTGGAAATCGACCCTGACTCTTGTTGGGTACTATTATTGCATTCGATTGTTTCATAACCTTGAATTGAGGTGTGAAATTGGACGAGATCAATTTTTGACGTTGTTGCCGGGGATCTAAAATGGTGTTAGCTATATATTTAGGTGTATTTTTGGGAATATCTTCTTTTCCTTCCGTGTTACTAATGTGTTGAGGAATTATAGGTGCAATCATGACAAACAATGAGCTCAGAAACTTACCTTTGGGGGAGTTGGACAATGAGGATGATCAAATGGATGAGGTCCCTCTTGAATCTCAAGCAAATAGAGGAGGCCGGCCGTCTCATGACAACGTACCCGCTCCACCCCACCTCCACCACGAGCGGCTCCACATCGGGTATTACCAAATGAAGGATATGCAAGTGCTATAGTCACTCCCCGTATTAGGGCCGACAACTTTTAAATAACTAACGTGATGCTCACTTTGCTCGAGCAATGAGGGTTCTTCACCGGTGCACCGGGTCAAAATGCATACAAATACTTGAAGGGGTTCGTAGATACGTGTTGGGGGAGTAAACAAACAAATGTCTCCAAGGATGCTTTGAGGCTAAGGCTTTTTCTTTTTTCTCTACGGGCAAAATCTTTAGATTGGTTGGAATGTTTGCCAAATCATTCCATTCATACTTTGGATAAATTAGCGAAGAAATTTATTCTAAGTACTTCTCTCCCGGGCACATGGCTATTCTTCGGGATGAAATTCTAGCATTCAAGCAAGAGCCCAATGAACCACTACATGAGATATGGGAGAGGTATAGAACAATGGTGAAAGAGTGCCCCAACAACGATATGATGGAAAATATGATTCAACAACCTTTCTATCGGGGGATCAATACAACCAACCAATGTGTAGTGAATCAACTTGCCGATGGGAACTTCATGACTACGCCTTATGTGGAGGCGTGTGATATCTTGGATGAGATGGAGGATACTTCATCGGCGTGGCAATCTCGGGCTAATGATCCATAAGGTGACCCCAATGTGATTCTCCTTCACAAAGCGTTGCATGATTATGGACAAGCCATAGCCGAGTTGACTGCCACCATGAACCAATTGGCAAAGGCTTAACTTCAACAAGTGCAAAAATCCGAGGCAAGTCAATAAAATGGAGGGAGTAGGTATGATGGTGAACAAGCGAAGAACAAGAAGTCCATAAGTGCAACGGCGAGTGGACAATTTTGTGCAAGATAATAGTGGATTTGATCAAGATGAATCTTACAATGACCAAGAAGAGGAGGTCCAATATGTGAACAACTTTCAAGGGCAAATAAACAACTACCTAGGCCCTAGCCAACAACAATGGAGACCTCAAAATAATCAATCCAATTGGAATTCTCACAACCAAGGTAATTGGAGTGGTGGAAGCAATCAAAGCAATTGGAATAACAACAACAATCAAGGTAATTGGAGTGGAAGCAATAATCAAGGGAATTGGCATACCAACAATAACTAAGGCAATTGGGGAGGCAACAATCAAGGCAGGTGGAGTAACAATCAAAGAAATTAGGGTCGAGTTTTCAAAGGCCCCTGATGTATCAACAACCGAGCAACCCACCTCCTTATCATTCCCATGGTCCTAGTTCTTCCAACAATGAAATGGGCCATATTGAGAACATGTTCAAGCAAATAATGGAGAAGAATGTCGATTCTGATGCTCAACTTGCTTCACACAACACCTTGATCCGTAACTTAGAAGTGCAAATGGGACAAATCTCTCAAGGTTTAAATTCTTATCCTAAGGGGGCACTACCAAGTGACACGGTGGTGAACCCAAAGGGTGGGAACAATATGGGGCATGTCATGGCCATTACTACAAAAACTGGAAGAGGTGGGAATGTACCCACCTCAAGTCAAAGGCAACTTGTGGATGATGAGCAAGTGATAGAAGAAGAAGAGATCTCTAACAATGTGGTGCAAACTCAAGAGACTCAAGAGAAAGTGAACCTGTCTAGGGATCATGTTATTGACATACCGGAACCGGTAGTGCAAAAGGCTAAGGCACCATTGCCTAAGCCACCTCCTCCATATCCTCAAAGGCTCTCCAAGAAAAATGGTGAGAACCAATTCAAAAGGTTCATTGACATGATGAAGAGCCTCTCGATAAATGTGCCATTAGTTGAAGCCTTGGAGCAAATGCCCAGTTATGCAAAGTTTACGAAGGATTTGGTGATAAAGAAGCGGTCGATGAATTTTGAAACTATCAAAGTCACTCATTAAGTGAGTGCAATTGCTCATTTAATGGCTCCTAAATTGGAAGATCCCGGTGCTTTCACAATCTCTTGTACCATTGGAAGTGCCGAGTTTGCCAAAGCTCTTTATGATTTTGGGGCGAGTATCAATTTGATGCCCTATTCGGTTTTAAAGACCTTGGGAATTGGGAAACCAAGACCCACATCTATGAAATTATAAATGGCCGATCGTACAATGAAGAGACCGTTGGGAGTGATTGAAGATGTATTGGTTCGTGTTGATAAGTTCATTCTCCTGGCGGATTTTGTTATTCTTGATTGTGAAGTGGACTATGAGGTGCCAATTATTCTTGGAAGACCTTTCCTTGCTACGGGGAATGATCTTGTTGATGTGGAAGCCAGAGAACTCACCTTCCGGGTGGGTGATGAAAAGGTGGTGTTCCACGTGTGCAAATCTATGCGGCAACCGAATAGCAATAAAGTGTGTTCTTTCGTGGACTTGGTGACCGATGTGATTATTGATGATACAAGTGCCACGATTAATGTGGGTGCTATGTTGGAGGCCGTCTTGCTTAACTTTGATGATGACGAGATGGATGGCTTCATGGAATGTGTGAATTCTTTGCAAGGAATAGGGACGTACAACTATGCACCCCGAAAACTTTCCTTGGATCTTGAAAATAGGAAAACTCCTCCTACAAAGCCTTCAATTGAAGAGTCTCCTACCTTGGAGTTGAAGCCATTGCCTCAACATCTTAGGTATGAATTTCTTGGCCCTTGTTCTACTTTACCGATTATTATTTCCTCTTGTTTGACTAACGTGCAGGTTGACTCTACATTGGCGGTGCTCCACAAGAGGAGGAAAGCTATTGGGTGGACTTTGGCAGATATTCGAGGGATAATCCCCGCATTTTGCATGCACAAGATTAACTTGGAGGAAGATGCCAAACCATCCATTGAACATCAAAGGAGCCTCAATGAAGCCATGCAAGACGTGGTCAAAAGGAGATCATCAAGTGGTTAGATGCCGGGGTTGTCTACCCCATTTTCCATAGTTTGTGGACTTCTTCGGTGCAATGTGTCCCAAAGAAGGGGGGCATAAAAGTAGTCACCAATGACAAGAAAGAGTTGATTTCTACAAGAACGGTGACCGGGTGGAGAGTGTGTATGGACTATCACAAACTAAACAAAGTCATGAGGAAAGACCATTTTCCACTTCCCTTCCTTGACCAAATGCTTGATAGGTTGGCCGGTCGTGTTTTATATTGCTTTCTAGATGGATATTTGGACTACAACCAAATCCTTATTTCGCCGAAAGATCAAGAGAAAACAACTTTCACATGTTGCCATTTGGCTTATGCAATGCACCGGCGACTTTTCTAAGGTGTATTATGGTGATCTTTATGGATATGGTAGAGGACTACCTTGAAGTCTTCATGGATGACTTCTCGGTAGTCGGGGATTCCTTTGATGATTGTTTGGAAAATTTGGATAGAGTATTGGCAAGGTGTGAAGAAACGAACTTGGTGTTGAATTGGGAGAAATGTCATTTCATGGTTGAGGAAGGCATTGTCCTTGGCCAGAAGATTTCAAAGATTGGCATAGAGGTCGACAAGGCGAAGATAGAGGTGATTTCTAAACTTCCACCTCCAACTTTGGTGAAAGGCATGCGAAGTTTCTTAGGTCACGCGGGGTTGTACCGGCGCTTCATAAAGGATTTTTCTAAAGTGGTGAACCTATTGTGCAAGCTCTTAGAGAAATATTCTAAGTTTCACTTCAATTATGATTGCATGAGAACCTTTGAATTCCTAAAGTTCAAGTTGACAAACACTCCCATTATCACCACTCCTAATTGGAGTATTCCTTTTGAGCTCATGTGTGATGCTAGTGATGTAGCGGTTGGAGCAGTTTTGGGGCAATGAATCAACAAGGTTTTTCATTCGGTCTACTATGCTAGTAAGACCATGAATGAGGCCCAAGTCAATTACACAGTTACAGAGAAAAAACTCATTGCCATTGTGTTTGCAATTGAGAAGTTTCGCACATACTTGATGGGTGCAAAGGTTATTATTCATATAGATCATGCGGCACTTTGCTATCTTATGAGAAAGAAAGATTCAAAAGCTTGGTTGATGAGATGGGTACTATTCTTGCAAGAGTTTGATATTGACATCCAAGATCGAAAAGGGAGTGAAAATCAAGTGGTGGACCACTTGTCTCGTTTGGAGGAGGAGGAGGGGTGGCCGCATGATGGCCTTGAAATCAATGACACCTTCCCCGACGAGAAACTCTTTGCAATTTTAATGAAGGAGGCTCCATGATTCGTGGATCTAGCAAACTTCCTGGTGTGTGAAATCATCCCGGATGATTTATCTTCAAATCAAAGGAAGAAGCTCAAACAGGATTGTCAAGATTATTATTGGGATGAGCCATACCTTTTCCGGATTTGTATGGATGGGGTAATTAGAAGATGTGTACCAGACGAAGAGAAAAATGTTATTCTTGAGGCTTTCCACTCTTCGCCTTATGGTGGTCACCATGGCGGAGCAAGAACGGCGGAGCAAGAACGGCGGCCAAAGTACTAATTTGGAATTTCTACAGGCCCACTCTTTACAAAGATGCAAGTGATATGTTGAAAAGATGTGATGAATGCCAACAGGCCGGTGGAATCTCGAAGAAGAATGAAATATCTCTCACTACCATTTTGGAGATTGATATCTTTGATGTGTGGGGTATTGACTTCATGGGTCCTTTTGTGAGTTCTTGTGGAAACAACTACATCTTGATCGTGGTTGATTATGTGTCTAAATGGGTTGATGCCATTGCTCTACCCAACAATGAAGCAAGAAGTGTGATGGCATTCTTGAAGAAGAATATTTTCACAAGATTTGGTACTCTGTGGGCTATCATAAGCGATGGGGGGTCGCATTTTTGCAACAAGGCTTTTGACACTTTACTTGGCAAGTATGGTGTCACTCATAAAGTTACAACTCCCTATCATCCACAAGCTAGCGATCAAGTGGAAGATTCCAATCGGGAGATAAAGAGTATCTTGTCCAAAATAGTGAATGCTAACCGGACGGATTGGTCAAAGAAGCTTGATGATGCACTATGGGCTTATCGGACTGCTTTCAAAACTCTTATCGGGATGTCTCCATACCGGTTGGTGTTTGGCAAAACTTGTCATCTTCCGGTAGAACTTGAGCACAAAGCCATGTGGGCTTTAAAGAAGTTGAATCTTGATTGGGATGCAACCGCTAACTTGCGGGTTGCACATTTGAATGCATTGGATGAGTTTTGGTACCATGCATATGGAACTTCATCCTTGTACAAAGAGAAGATGAATTACCTTCATGACAAATACATTCGAAACATGGAGTTCAAGGTAGGTGATCTTGTTTTGCTGATCAACTCACGGTTGAAGATGCTTCCCGGAAAGCTGAAATCTAAGTGGAGTGGTCCCTTTGAAATTGTGGGTGTGACACCTTTTGGTGCTTTAAGAACAAAAATGATGAGGTATTCCGAGTCAGTGGTCACCACGTGAAGCATTATTTGGGAAAGGTTGATGATGGCCACGTGGTGGAAGTTATTCATTTCAATTGATGGTAATCTGTGTCGTGCCGCGATGTTAAATCAGGCGCTTCTTGGGAGGCAAACCATGTTTCTTTTTCTTTTCTTTTCTTCTTTTGTTGATAGGCGTTATTTTTGTGCTAACTGGATTTGAAGTGTGTTGCAGAGATAAATGTACTTTACAGGAATTGTGTCCAGAAAATTGGGTAAGTATGAAAAGAAGTGTGCACCGCATGTATATTGTGATGACCGCACAATTGTGATTGCTATAGAAAAAAGGGAATTGCGGCCGCACAATTACAGTGTGGAACGCACAAATTGAAAGGGAAAATGCAAAACTCTCTGAAGTTGGTTTGTCAGAGAAATGGCCAAAGTGCGGCCGCACATCAAAATCTGCAATCCACATAAAACATTTGTGGTCGTACTGCAAATTTTGCGGACCGCAGATCAGCAAGGGATTTTGAGCCCCAGGTAACAGAGTGCAGACCGCAGTAGGAATTCTGCGGCCGCACTCATCCCTTTGTCCCTTAATCAGTCATCCATTCTGGCACCCCAGATTCCCCCCACAGTTGAAGAAACCTTGAATAAGCTCTTGGAGAATCAGAACACAATTATGGACATTCTGGTGCAAAATGGGTCAGTAATAGAAGAGCTGGTAAAGGAAGTGAATAAGATGCAGAGGTCCCGGCCTCCAATAAGTCAGTGGACAAGCTCCGAAGACAGGTTACCAAGCTTGCAGCAACCGGAGACATTCCATTTGATATGTTGATTGACCCGCACCACCCAGACCCAGATCCTACAGCACCTACAGTACCAGCTGGCCAGTCTGAGGAGCCAGACATTGCTACTGACACTACCGAGATAGTGCGTCAGATTCTCACCAACCCAGCCACTCCCAGATTTGAGAATGATGAGATCCAATTGTATGAGGCCGAGGTCGGTGCCAATGCTGGGGACACAGAGATGGCCACAGAGCCATAGGGAGTTTTCTTCACTCCTGACCCTTCCTTTACTTTTATTTTGTTAAGCATTGGGGATAATTCTTATTTTTATTCAGGGGTGGAGTTTATTTGATATATTTTGATGATTCTGAGACATTTGTCCTGTAAGTAACTTAATACTATTTTCTTCTTCTTTCTCATTATGTATATATTCTCTCTACTCTCTCATTATATATATTCGATACGCTTTCAATAGTTTTTGTTTTGTAGCTTCTTTTATGTTTGTTTTCTTATTAGTTAGTGATTAACTAAATAGCTTCTTTTTGAATTAGTAGCTTCTTTTTGATTTAATAGATTCTTTTCATGTTTTAGTAGATAATAAGACTTTGGTTTTCTTAATGCCACGGTTCTTTCTAAAGGTACTTTTTGTATGAACCGGGTGACTATTCCCAACGATGGATGGCGTAACAACCTTCTTAAGGGATTAAGTCTATTTTTGGTGTTTAGGTAATAATAGTGGTAGTAATGAATAAAAATACCTAATTGATTCATATCCGAAGAGTCAAACATGCTTCACTTGGTACCAACGCACTTAACTACGCGCTTATGAAAACAAAGTTTTTGGAAAGAAATAGCTCTAGTTAGTGACCTTGTGACTCTTGTGTTGACCTAGGCAATTATCGAGTGGTTTAGTCGAACCATAGTGATTTTTAATCTTGAATATGGTCGTTATGGGCCATCGACTCTATCCTCTTTAACAATCCAGCTGCGTAAAAGGTGAGATATTTTTTGTTGCAAGTCCAAGTACCCGTGCGAATGGTCTAGAACTTGCCCTGAATATGTTTAAAGGTGAAATCTTAAGTTTTGCTTGGCTTGAGAAGTGATTGTAGGCTTTCCTTGACTCACTTGAAGTTTTCCATTGCCCACCAATGTTGTTATCCCTAGTCAACCCATTTGAGCCTCAAACCTTTCTCATTTGATAACCATGTCACAAACCTTTACCCATTTTGCTGTGATCCTCTCTTGGCACCCGATCTTTTCTTAACACTCTTGTAAAATAATTGTCTTAAAAAACGTAAGTTTGGGGGAGAGACGAGGAACTTGGAAAAGGTATCAAGGCACAAAAAAAAGAAAATAAATGATGAAAAGGAAAGAGCAAAAAGAAAAATACAAAAAGAAAGTGAATAAGGGGAAAAGTTGAAGGGATTCAAAGAAAAGTAATATTGCAAAGCATGGAGAAATAAAAGGGGGAGAAAATGAATGTCATAATCAAGAAAGAGTGATGTTAAGTCTCTCTAGTTTCCCCCAAGGAAAAGAAATTGCCTCAAAAAATTGGCAAAGCATGAGCTGAGAATAGAAAATGGAATGCTTAAGGAAAGATGAACCCGCTCTATCATAGCATATCCAACCTTAGTCCAAAATCCTTCATTGCATTCCGAAAAAAGACCTACGTGATTTCAAGCCGAGTGAGCTTACATTAGTGGTGATCTACATGAGGGGCAAGCCTATGGTACTTAAAGTCGTACTTGCGACATTCTTTTGAGAGAGATGAGTGAACCTTTCGAAACTCTTTGGATTGAGTGCTAAAATTTTTAAGCGAGTTAGGCAAACGGAGAGTAGAGGAGGAGGAGTTTGGGATCCAGAATGACCTACATGAAAGAGCGAGCTTCCTTGATGAGTAAAGTCAACTCTTGATGCTCAAGTATCACATTAGACCTATTTGTGCATAAAAGTTTAACTTGTTGCCTGTTGATAATTCATAAGTGGTGTGGGTAATTGTTGGTCCCAACTGATGTGTGAATAGCTCACCTTTGATTAGCTGGAATGACCCTTAACTTGTAGAGGTGAGAACTAATTTATTTGCTTCAGGACAAGCCAAAACTTAAGTTTGGGGGAGTTGATAAGTGGGGATTTTGACTACTTATTAGCGCCTTTTAGCTTTTGTTTTAGTCCAAAAGTATTTAATTGTGTTCCTCAAAACTGATAAAATGTGCTAAATTACAGGAATATTGGAAGATGGACTCCCAAGATGAAATCCAACTCAAAAAGGAGTAATCTAAACTCAAGGCCATAAAAGACACAGAAGCTCAGAAGTGCGGACCGCAGAATATCATATGCAGCCGCAGATAATGAAGAAAATGGTAGAAGATCTTTGTGCAAAGTGCGGTCCGCACATGAATTGTGCGGCCGCAGAAGATGGCCAGGAACAAAAGTTCAGAGAATATGTATTCCAAGTCTCGCAGAAGTGCGGTCCGCACAGGAATTGTGCGGCCGCAGAAGAAGTGCTACAAGACCGCAGTTGTAATTGTGCGGACCGAAAAAGAGAAAGATACGACCGCAGTTACAATTCTACGGACCACAGAAAGAAGGCCTCGCCGCCGCAGATCAGAATTATGCGCCTGCAGACCTCTAGTTCCTAGAAGTTGAAGAAATCTGTGGACCGCACATGGCATTATGCGGTCGCAGAACCTTTCGAAGAGCATTTTTGTCCGAAATTTCCCGTTTTGTATAAATAGACGAGTTTCACATTTTTAGGTTAACCTTTTTGACATCAGCAGCTACAATAGCCGTTTCTCTTTACTTCTTTTAGTAGTTTTTCATATTTTGAGCTATTTTAACATAGATTTTATCATTTTAAATCTTGCAATATGAGTTTAATTATCATTTCTTCTTCTTTTTCTTCAATTTCAAGCATGAGTAGCTAGATTTTCACTAGGGTTGTCAACCAACCCTAGTGTGTAAACCTTATGGGAGTTTAATTTAATGTTTGTTTATGGTTGGGTGTTTATTATTAATCCTTGTTCATGCTTTAATTTGTGAAATTTATGGTTGAAAATATTAGTTCATGCCTATTTGACTTGGTCTCTACTTGAGAAAGAGAGACTTAGTCTAGGAAAACTTGGCTAACAAGAAATTAAGTCAACCGGGAGATTGATAATCCCAATTAAAGAGTTCAACCTAGAGATACTAATAACCCTACTTGAGCTTTTATCAACCGTTTTGTGCAATACCCATTTAGACTTGAGAAAGCCAAATTGGGCAAAATCACTCTCTGACCGAGAGGTACTGAGTGGGTAATTGAGTGTTGGTAGCAATAATACACCCTGATCATTAAAACAAGCATTAAGGTTTATATCCCATTATGCAAACACCTAGGCGATGGTCATAGCCCTAGGCTTTTTACAAAACATGAAAAACAACAAAACCAATTTCTTAGTTTTATTTCTCAACTTGCACTCTTAGTTTTAAATTAGACTTAAAAACAACTCCAATTTGTGGAAGTGTAAATTGAGATAGTCAAATTCACATACTACAATATATACTCCTAACTCACATATATAGCTCCTAGTGAAAATCGACCCCGACTCTTGGTGGGTACTTTCATTGCATTCGACCGTTTCATAACCTTGAATTGAGGTGTAAAATTTGACGAGATCACGTTCTCACCATCTGTGAGAGAATAAGAATAAGATACTTAGCACAACATCAATTGCACGATAGGAGATCAAGACAGAGTAGTTTCCAAACACTCTATAGCCTCTCGAAGATAAGTACGGACGTCTCCGCACCGATCCGCAAGACTCTATTAGGCTTGCTCATAACTTGTGAGACCCACGTGAACCTAGTTCTTTGATACCATGTTGTCACGACCCAATTTTACCTATAGGCCATGATGGCGCCCAACGTCGCCTCTAGGCAATCCAATGGTGAACTAGCCATGTGTTTATTCCTTTTTAACAGTTTAGAAATAGTGGATTTTTATTTGTTAAGTAAGAGGTGAAAATTTAATATAACTAAAGCGTAAACTAATATAAGAACAAGTGTGGTGAAGTAAATACTCAAAAACCATCAAATATCTATTAGCATGATTCCAAGACCTGGTGTCACAAATGTATGAGCTACTAATAGAATATACAAAACACTAAACTACTGTCTAAAATGGAGTAGACAGAAAATAAAAGCAAAAGAGAGACTCCAGGTGCTGCAGAACAGACTCAGAAAGCAGCTCACCACTAAGTCTCGAAGTATCAGGGGTGTGCGCAGGGATAACTACCAAATGCACTTGCCTCAGAACCTTTACAATTAGTGCAGAAGTGTAGCATGAGTACATAAACAACACGTACCCAGTAAGTATCCAGTCTAACCTCGAAGAAGTAGTGACGAGGGGTCGGCATCGACACTTACTATGGGCCAACAATAAAATACAGGAATTCCAAACAGGTATAAGCCATGGAAACAATAACAATAACACAATGTCAAGTAGTAGGCAAATGACCCATTAACTGATAATAAATTTCAAAATCTCTAACCAACATCTTTAACCCCAAATTAATTTTTGTCATTTAATAATTTACAACCTCTCGGGCCATAAAGTAATATCAAGTGAAATCAGGCTCCGAGTATTATTACGCACGATTTATACCGAGGTCGTACGGCCCGATCCAAAAATATACTAAGTGCACTGCCAAGGGTCGAACAACACGAATCATAGATGCATTTATTAATCTGTCGAGGCGAACGGCTCGCTCCTATGAGAGTAGAGAAGTTTACCTCGCTCGCGGAAGTACTTGCAATGCGAGTGGACATGGATTTCTCAGAGTTATTATATATTCCTCAATTCTTCCCAAAAATAAAAAATCTAAATTAGAAAGTTTAAACCTTACAATCCCTAATCTCAGCTTTATTTAAGACAATTAATATGCATAATAAACATAACAGTACAATCAAGGCATGATGTAAATCTAAGACTACCCGAACATCTCATGGAATATAGCTACGCACGGACTCTCGTCACCTAGTGCGTACGTAGCTCCTCACACAAGTAATTCGCAGGAAGAATACACCTAAGGGGATGAGTTACCTCTTACAAGGTTAGACAAGAGACTTACCTCGTTCTCAAGTTCACTTCCGATCCAAAAATATGCTTTAAATCCACAACTCGGTGCCAAACAACCCAAAACTAGTCAAATGTTATATAAATTAATCAATACATGTTCAAAAGTTCATAATTTAACTATTAGAGTAATTACCCAACCCAAATTAGGAGATTCTTAAAATTCATCCCTGGGCCCACTTGCCCCGATTCCAAAAATATTCAAAGATAATTGTTACCCATAACCTCACGAACTCAAATATATCATTTTCACCCAATTTCATAATCATTTTCGTGGTTAAATCCCATTTTTATTAAAACCTAAGTTTTTCAATTAAACCCATAATTTTTACAATTGTTTATGTTAAAATCTACCCATAATCTATGTATTTAACTTACATTGGATGAAAATTACTTACCTTCAATAGCTAGGTAAAAATCCATCTCTAAGAAGCTCCAAAGATCGCCCAAGAAGTGAAATAAATGAGCCAAAATGGCCTATGTCCTGTAATAAATGGACCCTTCCGCCTCCAGCGATTTCCGCTTCTGCGGAGGATTGGCCGCTTTTGCGGCTCTGTATCTGCGAAAAAAGCATCGCAGATGCGGCTCTCCCCCAGCTAGCATACTTCCGCATTTGTGGACAATGGCCCGCTTCTGCGAGCCCGCATCTGCGGCGCATGTGCCGCACCTGTGGCCTTGACCGCTTCTGCGCTTGCCTTCATCGTACCTGCGCTTTTGCAGGTGCGGTCCTTGCTCCACTTCTGTGATCCCTAGACAACCCATGTCAAGCCGCTTCTACGGTCGTTGGCTTACTTCAGCGAGCTCGCACCTATGGCTAGCTCCTCGCAGGTGCGATTACACCAGAAGCTCTGCTACTTCAACTATTTTCTCAAAGTCCAAACGACTTCCGAGCATCGTCCGAATGGCATCCGGGGCCCCCGAGGCCTCGTCCAAATATACCAACAAGTTTGAAATCATGAAACGGGCCTGCTCGACCTCACAAAACACGAGAAACAACACCAAAACTAAGAATCACATTCCAAACCAAATTGAATCAACATATGAACATCAAGTTCTTCCAACTTGCTACTAACGCGCCGAATCATACTTAAACTACTCTGAATGATACCAAATTTTGCGTGCAAGTCTTAAATCACCATATGGAACTATTCTTGGACTCGAAATCCTAAACGGACCTCGATTATACCATAACCTACTCTAAAATAAATTTAAAGAAATTTAAAACCTTCAATAAGCGAACTTTCAACTTTAGGCACCAAATCGCTCCCGGGTAATCCAAAACCCGATTCGAATACACGCCCAAGTCCAAAATCATCATACAAACCTATTGGGACCATCAAATCCCAATTTTGAGTTCCTTTACTAGAAATGTTGACCCAAGTCAAACTGAACCCTTTAAAATCAATGTTAAGGAACTAAGTGTTCCGATTTCAGCCCGAACCCTTCCCAAACCCAAACTAATCATTCCTGCAAGTCATGAAATAATAAAAGAACATACATCTTATTTAGAGAAACAGGGATCTAGAAAGCAAAATGACTGGCCGGGTCATTACAGTTTCTGGTTCCATATAATCTTCCACCTTGGTTGTGTATGAAATAGCTAAATTTTATCCTATCAATGATCATTCCAGGTTCGCGCACAATGGGGAATAATATAGATGTATACCTGTAACTCCTTATTAAAGAGTGGAACGCGTTATGGTGTGAAGGTGTGAAAACTTTTGATTCTTCAAAGAATGAAATATTTAGAATGCGAGCAGCCCTTATGTGGACAATTAGTGACTTTCCTGGACTTGGTATCTTATCTACTTAAAATACACATACTGGTTGTGCATGTCCCTCTTGTAATTTTGACACAGAACCCTGTCGATTTCGTCATTGTAGGAAGTGGTGCTTTACTGGTCATCATCGATTTTTGTCAAGAAATCATAAATTTAGATTGATGAGGCATCATTTTTATGGTAATGTAGAGGAGAGGATCCCGTCAAGAAAGTTCTCGGGTTCTGATATTTTGTAACAAGTGAAAGAAATTGATGTTACATTTGGAAGACATGTGCCATTGAATGATAGAAGGAAAAGAAATAGACAAAGGAATGTTGGGCAAAGTGCAACTCTAAAATGGAGAAAAAAAGCATATTCTTTGATCTTCTATATTGGGAATTCAACTTATTGCGCCACAACTTAGATGTTATGCACATCGAAAAAAATATGTTTGACAATATTATATATTCTTTGCTAAATGATAAAGACAAATCAAAGGATCATGTTAAGGATTGAAATGATCTACAAGATATGGGCATAAGGCGTGATCTTTGGCCTGATGAGAATGAGGAATATCGGCTGATGCTTTTGCTGTTCCAAAGGAGAAGAAAATTTCCTTCCTCAAAAATTTAAAGAATGTCTCACTGCCAGATGGTTACTCAAGTAATTTTTCTCATTATATTGATTTGGATCAAAAGAGGATTTTTGGATTACAAATCCATGATTGCCACATCATTATAGAATAATTGTTACCCATAGCAATTCGAAATGTGCTTCCAAATCAAGTTGTTGCGGTCTTAGTAGAGATTTCTTCCTTTTTTAGACAGCTTTGTCTGAAAAGCTTAAGCCTCGCAGACCTCAAAAAGATACAAGATCGGATTGTACTCACACTTTTCGGCCTAGAGATGTTGTTCCCTCCATCTTCTTTTACTGTAATGGTTTATTTAATTGTCTATTTAGTGGATGAAGTAATACAATATGATCTAATACATTATCGGTGGATGTATTTTATGGAAAGGTAAATTACTCATTTATTCATAAAATTCTTTGAATTGTTCTTTTTATAGTAATTCAAAGTAAACACTTATTCTAATATTATTCCATTTTGGCTATAGATTATTAGCTCACTTCAAGTCTCTTGGGAATAAAGCCAACCAGAAGGCTCCATAGCTGAAGGTTACATAGTTGAAGAAGCTTTAACTCTCTTTTCCCTCTGAGGGTATTGAATCAAGGGTAAATAAGCCTAAACGTATAAATGATGAACCAAATCATATTGAGACTTCCGATATGTTATCTATGTTCCCTCGGCAAGGTAACCCGGTTGAAGGCTCCTCCACATTCCGCTTGACTTCTTTGGAGAAGACTCAAGCTCATCGATATATGTTACTTAACTATGATGCAGTGAAACTATATATTGAGTAAGAAATTATAATTGATTAGATTTTTGACAAAGGGTTTAGAGTGAAGTGATTAAAATTGATACATTTAAATCCTTTCTAGTGAATTTAGGGAGCACGTAAGAAGGATTTCAAGAGGCCGAATTCCTTCAGTAATAGAGATAGAGAGGAGAGTTAATAGGGAGTTTCCTGATTGGTTTCCAAAGCGAGTAAGTGTATTCTAGTATATTGTTTGTCTATGTATAGCCCTCTTTTTTGTGCGACTATATGTTTATACTTCTATTGCAAAGCAGTGGGCTGCAAATAGGCTAAAGATGTGGTATGCGTTCAATGACCCACTTAAGAGCAGAGATGAGATTATGGATAATGTTCCGAATTGGATTCCACAAGATCAAAGGACTACTTATTGTGATTACCGTTTTAAAGAAACAACTAAGGTATATATTCAAATTCTTCGATTGGTATGTGTAATCATATGCTTATTTTGTTGGTATAGTTAATTTTCAAGTATCTTATTTTGTAAGGAAACGTGTAAAAGAAATGTTGAAATTCGGAAGCTGCAAACCGTTTCACATATCGGTGGATTCAAGCCTAACTCTAGAAGAAGATCTGAAATGGTGAAAGATGTTAATTCATATAGTTTACTTTAGTTATTAAACTTGCAACTATTGCTAATTAGTTAAGTTATTTTGACTTGATTTTTCATTTGTAGATGATTGAGATTGGACAAAAGCCTGGACGAGCACAACTTTATTTTGATACTCATAGGAAACATGATGGATTATATGTTAATGAGGCGGAAAAAGAGATATGTGTAAGTTTTTATTTATTACAAAATTAATAAAATTATGGAAGCTCATCTTTTTGGATATCATTGTTTGTTCTGTCATATGAACTCATCTCTTTTCTTTCTACAATGGTCTATGTGAATACTATATTTAGGAAAAGATTGGTCAAGCTTTGAGTCAAAGCACCATAGATGAGTCTGAAATTTCGCCAAATGATGTTGTTGGTAAGGTGCTAGGAAAAGAGCACTCTGAAAGAGTAAGGTGCTTGGGATTAGGAGTTGCCCCTAACAGAGCTTTTAAATACACAAGGTAACGTTTTGATGTTATGAATAGTTCGAGTTATAATAATGGTTCATATTCTTCTATATGACAAGATAAGTACAACCAAGTTTTGGATGCTCACAATGAAAGCAGAGAGAATTACGCTCACATTATGAATGCTCACACTCAAATGATGAATTCTTTCAAGGCATCTATGATAATAAAATAAGGAAGTATACGTGAATAATTTGTTGGGATCTTTGTTCCTCCTCCTGCTACAACGGTAAAAAAAAAGTTCATAATTTTTTTTATATCGAAAGAGTTGAAAACAATAGTTCATCTACCAATGTTGTTGCATGTGTTCCTCTTCTTGCTGAATTTTTGCTATTTTATGAACCAAACAACAAGACTCACTGTAAAAATAAAGGCTTTAAAATGTGGTATATATGTTAAAAGATGGTTCTTTTTTACATACCATGTTGTTTTTGTTTTCGTTGGATCTATTGTTTTTCTTCTTGTTGTTGTTGTTTTGGTCTATGAATGAATCTAACATCAAGAATTTACTGTAAAAATAGCATTAAAATATGGTAATACGTGTATAAATGGATCTTTCTTATTTACAATGTTGTTTTTGTTGCTGTTGCATCCTATGTTTTTCTTCTTGGTGCTGATGTGTTGTTTTTATGAACAAAATAGCAAGAAATCACTGTAAAAATGACAGAATTATGTGGTTAAAATTGAATCTTTTTTATACACCCATGTCGTTTTTGTTGTTGTTGCATCTTATGTTTCTTTTCTTGTTGTTTCGCTATTTATACACCAAACTGCAAGCATAAAAATAGTGTATATGTGTCATGACCCAAAACATAGCATGTCGTGATGGCGCCTAACATGGTAATAGAAAAGCCGACACTTCAAAATACTTTCACATTTTTAAATGAAAAATAAGAATAACACAGGTTTAAATCATCAAAACTCTCAAAATGGATAGAAAGTCCCAATATCGAGGTGTCACTAAGTACATGAGCGTCTAAACATTATAGATCTGGGAGTACTGTCTATAATAGTCTGAAACTAAATACATAAAATTGGAAAGATAGGGAAGGAGAGACAAGGTCTGCGAAACGTCAGGCAGCTACCTTGAAATCTCCAAACGATCAACTGTGCAAAGGAATCAACATCCACCGTGTCTGGAAACACCCAGATTTGCACACCAAGTGCAGGGTGTAGCGTGAGTGCAACCAACTCAGTAAGCAGCTAGACTAAATAAAGGACTGGAAGTAGTGACGAGCTTCATAGTTATGGTTCAATTACAGTAATCTCAACATAAGAAGGTAGGCATGTTTTCAAGTCCGACAATATTGGCCATAACAGTTAATCCATGTCAATTTCCAGTGAAACAGAATATAATATTCTAAGAAATTATAAGACGGTGATATATGACAGTTGAAGTGCAATAGAAATGAAAGTCAAATGCATCTTCTCAGAGCAACAATCACTCAGTCCTCCCATTCACTCCAACCTCACAATCACTTATTCCTTACAGTCATGCATTCCTCTCAATCGCTCAGCATTCGGCACTCAGCACTCGCACTTGGCACTTGGCACTCGCATTCAGTAGGTACATGCGCTCACTAGGGTGTGTACAGACTCCGGAGGGGCTTCTTCAGCCCAAGCGCTATACCAGCCAATCATGGCATAATTCAATGTAACATGCTGCGGCGTGCAGCCCGATCCCATAAATATCCTCACAATCAGGCCCTCGGCCTCACTCAGTCATCAACCTCTCCTGTCTCTCTGGCTCTCAAAAATCATGATAATCAGCCCAAACAGTAATAATATAGTGTATCAATAATGAACAATAGAGACTGAGATGTAATATGCAAGAAAAACTGTGACTGAGTACAAACCAGCAATTTAGCAGATAACTCAATATGTACACGACCTCTGTGTGTCCCTACAGTGCAAACAGATAGTCCAAACATAATTTCTAACATGATTTGTAGTTCAATTTCTCTACTACATGGATAATGAACGGATAACAACAGATTATTCAACTACACGGTTCTATGAAATTGACAAGGTCATAATTTCTACGGTGCATGCCCACACACCCATCACCTAGCATGTGTGTCACCTCAAAAACCAAACACATTACACATAATATGGGGTTTCATACCCTCATAAACAAATTTAGAATTGTTACTTACCTCAATCGGGGAAAATCTCTACTCCAACACACCTTTGCCTCGCGAAACGGCCTTCGAATGCCTCAAATCTAGCCACAAACAATTTGATACAATCAACACACGCTAAAGGAATCAACTCCTTAATAAAAATACCAAGTTATTAATCAAAAGTCAAAAATCGACTCAAAAGTTGGCCCCCGGGCCCACGTGTCAAAATCCGCTAAACGTCACAAAACCCGAAAGCCCATTCATCCATGAGTACAACCATACAAAATTTACCAAAATCCGATACTAAATCATCACCCAAATCCCCAAATTCAACTCTCTCCAAATTCCTAGCCTCAAATTCCCAAATTCCACCTTATATACACACAAACTAGGTAGGAAATTCAATGGGGGACAAGATTATTGATAAAAAATATGCACAAGGGACTTATATCAAGAAACCCCTCGAAATATCCTCTCAAGAATCGCCCAAACCCGAGCTTAAAATATTTAAAATAAAGCAAAATTGCGAACCCACGTTTTAAATAATCTGCCCAGCATTCTCGCTTTTGCAGCCACTTTAGCCGCTACTGCCGCACCCCTTTTGCGGTCCATCATCTGCATCTGCGGAGGCCACTAAGCCGACTAACCGCTTCTGCGGGCACGCAACTGTAGACCAGCCTCCTAAATCTTTTTCCGCTTCTGCGATCCTCCACGCGCAGGTGCGAGTCCACACCTATGGAATACCTTTCGCATCTGTGCTCCATAGTCCCTAGCTCAACCTCTGCTTCTGCGCTTCCCAGATCGCTTATGCGAGCTCGAACCTGCGACCAATGTTCTGCAGGTGCGATTGCACCAGAAAGCTTCGGTTACATCAGTCTTTCAAACTCAAACTTTTATCGAAAACTATCCAAAATCAACCCGAGACCCTCGGCATCTCAACCAATTATACCAACATGTCCTAAAATATGATACGAACTTAGTCGAGCTCTCAATCACTTCAAACAATATCAAAAACATTAATCGCACCCCAATTCAAGCCTAATGAAAATTAAGGAATTCGAACTTCTACAAACGACGCCGAAACTTATCAAATCACGTCCGATTGACCTCATATTTTTCACACATTTCACATTTGACATTACGGACCTACTCCAACTTCCGGAATCGAAATCCGACCCCGATATCAAAAAGTCCACTCCCGGTTAAACTTTTCAAAAATCCAATTTTCGTCATTTCAAGCCTAATTCAACTACGGACCTCCAAACCACAATTCGGACATGCTCCTAAGTCCAAAATCACCCAACGGAGCTAACAGGACCATCAAAACTCCATTCCGAAGTCCTTTACACTTAACTCAACATCTGGTCAACAATTTCAACTTAAGCTTTCAACCTTGAGACTAAGTATCTCAATTCATTCTGAAATCTCTCCGGGCCTCAACCAACCACCCCAGCAAGTCACATAACATCTATAAAGCATAAAAAGAGCAATAAATGGGGGGATCGGGACTACAACTCTCATAATGATCGGCCGAGTCATTACATCCTCCCCCTCTTAAACAAACGTTCATCCTCGAACGGGTCTAGAAACGTACCTGGAGTCTCAAATAGGTGTGAATATTCTCTTCGCATCTCCCGCTCGGTCTCCCAAGTAGCTTCCTAAACTAGCTGACCGCTACACTACACCTACACTGAAGCTATGTCCTTTGACCTTAACTTTCGAACCTGTCGATCCAAAATGGCTACCGACTCCACATCATAAGCCAAATCACCATCCATTTGAACCGTACTGCAATCCAAAACATGAGACGGATCGCCGACATACTTCCGGAGCATAGAAATATGAAACGCTGGATGTACACTCGACAAACTAGGTGGCAAGGCAAGCTTGTAATCCACCTCTCCAATCATCTGAAGTACCTCAAAAGGCCAAATATACCGCGAGCTCAACTTGCCCTTCTTCCCGAACCTCATAACACCCTTCATAGGTGAACCCTTGAGCAGAACCTTCTCCCCAACCATGAAAGCTACATCAATTTAATCTTGTCCAAAGCATCTTGAACCAAGTCAGTACCCAATAGCCTAGCCTCACCCGGCTCAAACCAACCCACCGGAGATCGACACCATCTCCCATATAAAGCCTCATACTGAGCCGTCAGAATGCTTGACTTGTAGCTATTGTTGTAGACAAACTCTACGAGCGACAGAAACTGATCCCAAGAACCCCCGAAATCAATGACACAAGCGTGTATCATGTCCTCCAATATCTTAATAGTGCGCTCGGATTGTCCGTACGTCTAAGGGTGAAATATTGTACTCAACTCAACCTGGGTGCCCAACTCTCGTTGCACTGCTCTCCAAAACTGCGATGTAAACTGTGTGCCCTGATTTGAAATGATAAAAATCGGCACATCATAAAGGCGAACGATCTCGCAGATGTAAATCTCATCCAACCGCTCTGAAGAATAAGTAGTCCCAATTGGAATGAAGTGCGCGGACTTGGTCAGCCAATCCACAATCACCCAAAGAGAATCGAACTTCCTCGAAGTCCGTGGGAGACCAACTACAAAATCCATGGTGATCCGCTCCCATTTCCACTCTGGAATCTCTAGCCTCTGAAGCAATCCACCCGGTCTCTGATCCTCATACTTCACTTGCTGACAGTTTAGGCACCGAGCTACTACCCCCACTATGTCCTTCTTCATTCTCCTCCACCAATAGTGTTGCCTCAAGTCTTGATACATCTTTGCGGCACTCGGATGAATGAAATACCGCGTAGTGTGGGCCTCCTCCAGAATCAAATCACGTAGCCCATCTACATTAGTCACACACATCCAACCTTGCATCATCAACACCCCATCATCCCCAATAGTAACATCTTTGGCATCACTGTACTGAACCGTGTCTTTAAGGACAAGAAAATGGGGATCATCATACTGGCGCTTTATGATGCGATCATATAAGGAAGACCGAGAAACCATACAAGCTAGAACCCGGCTGGGATTCGAAATATCTAATCTCACGAACTAGTTGGCCAAGGCATGAACATCAACTACAAGAGGTCTCTCACCAATATGAATGAATGCAAGGCAACCCATACTCACTGAATTTCTACTCCAGTCATCGGTCACCACATTGGCCTTCCCAAGATGATACAGAATAGTGATATCATAGTCCTTTAGTATCTGCAACCATCTCCGTTGTCTTAAATTTAGATCCTTCTTCTTGAACAAGTGTTGGAGGCTTCGATGATCTGTAAATACCTCACAAGACACATCGTAGAGATAATGCCTCCAAATCTTCAATACATGAACGATGGCAGCTAACTCCAAATCATGAACAGGGTAGTTCTTCTCATGGGGATTCAACTGACACAAAGCATAAGCGATCACACTACCCTCCTGCATCAAGACACACTCAATACCGATCCGAGAAGCATCACAATATACTATATAAGAACCAGAAGTTGAAGGTAGAACTAGAACTGGAGTTGTGGTCAAGGCAGTCTTGAGCTTCTGAAAGCTCTCCTCACACTCATCCGACCACCTGAATAGAGCACCCTTCTGGGTCAATTTGGTCAAGGCGATGCAATAGATGATAAACCCTCCACGAAGTGACGATAATAACCAGCCAAGCCGAGAAAACTTTGAATCTCTGTAGTTGAGGACGGTCTAGACCAACTCTGAACCGCCTCTTTCTTCTTTGGATTTACCTTAATCCCCTCATTGGACACTACATACCCCAAGAACGCCATCGAACTAAGCCAAAATTCACACTTGGGGAACTTGTCATAAAGCTTCTTCTCCCTCAACCGCTACAACACAATCCTCAAATGTTGGGTGTGCTCCTCCTGGCTACGAGGGTACACCAGGATGTCATCAATGAATACTATGACAAACGAGTCGATATAAGGCTGAAATACATTATTCATCAGATGTATGAATGTTGCTGGGCGTTGGTCGGCCCAAAAGATATCACAATGAACTCATAATAACCATAACGGGTCCTGAATGTTGTCTTTAGAATATCCGAGTCCCAGATCTTCAACTGGTGATACCCAGACCTCAAATCAATCTTAGAGAACACCCTCGCTCCCTGAAGCTGGTCAGATAGATTATCAATATACGGTAAAGGATACTTGTTCTTGATTGTAACTTTGTTCAACTGTCTATAATCAATGCACATCCGCATAGTACTGTCCTTCTTCTTCAAAACAGAACTGGTGCACCCCTAGGCGAAACACTGGCCTAATAAACCCTTTATCAAGAAGTTCCTAAAACTGCTCTTTCAATTCCTTCAACTCAGCTGGTTGCCATACAATACGGAGGAATAGAAATGAGTTGAGTGCCCAGTACCAAGTCAATACCAAAGTCAATATCCCTGTCGGAAAGCATGCCCGATAGGTCTGTAGGAAACATATCTGAAAAATCTCGCACCACCGGAACAGAATCAATAGTAGGAGTATCAGCACCAACACCTCTCACAAAGGCCAAATAAGATAAACAACCCTTCCCAACCATCTGTTGGGCCTTCAAATATGAAATCACTATTCTGGGAACATAGTCTAGAGAACCTATCCACTCAATCCCTGGCAACCCCGGCATCGCCAACGTCACGGTCTTAGCGTGACAATCCAACATAGCATGACATGGAGACAACCAATCCATACCCAAGATCACGTCGATATCAACCATACTAAGCAACAAGAGATTAACTTTAGTCTCCACTCCCCCAATAGTCAATACATACGACCAATATAAACAGTCCACAATAATAGTATTGCTCACTAGCGTAGATAGATGAACAAATGAAACTAGGGACTCACGGGGCATATCGAGATAATAAGCAAAATATGATGATACATACGAATAAGTGGAACTAGGGTCAAATAATACAGAGGCATCCCTGTGGCATACTGAGACAATACATGTGATCAATGCGTCTAAAGCAACAGCATTTGTTGGGGCAGGAATAGCATAGGATCGGGCATGGTCGCCACCTGATCGGCCTCCCCCTCTTAGGTGACCCCTAGCTAACTGAGCCTCACCTCGAGCTGGTTGGGCGGGTGGTGAAGTAACTGGTACAGAAATCGCAGCATGACTCCTCTGCTACACTGGACCTCCCGGATGACAAGGACACTGCTTCCACATATGCCCAAACTTCCCACACTTGAAGTAACTCCCCGGTGCTGGTGGTGAGGACTGAAGGGAGCCCCGAGCACCGGGATAACTTCTAGAAGAACCCGGCATAGATGAACCCTGAATTGATGGAGCACGGGACGAACTCTAGGCTGGAAGGGCACTAAGAGATGACTGACCCTAATGAGTACTGTATGAACCATGGCTGGATGATGCACCACGGTGAGCTGGACAAGCCATCTGAGCATTCCTATAAGGACAGCCCCTGTTGTGGTAGAACTGCCCTCCAGAAGGAACACCACTGAAATCACCCGACACACGAGGCCTCTTAGCCTCCCTCTCCCCATGCTCCTAACTGCGGACCATCTCTATCTATCGAGCAATATCGACCACCTCGTGGAAAGTAGCACCAGAACCCTCTCCCAAGTCATAAGCAATCGCAGCTGATATGTGAGGCCATCAATGAACCTCCTAATCCTTTCCCTATCAGTGGGAACCAACAAAACTGCGTGACGAGCCAACACAGAAAACCTCATCCCGTACTATGTCACAGACATGCCCTCCTGACGTAGCTGCTCAAACTGTCTACGTATATCCTCCATATGAGACTGCGGCACAAACATCTCCAAAAGGAGAACGGAGAACTCCTGCCATGAAAATGGTGCTACACCGACTGGCTTGCACCTCTCATAAGCCTCCCACCATCGGAAGGCAACCCTAGTAAACTGAAAAGTAGTTAATGAGACCCCACTGGTCTCCAGAATACCAGTCGTGCGAAGAATCTGCTGGCACTTATCCAAGAAACCCTGGGCATCCTCTGACTCGGCCCCGTTAAATGATGGAGGCTGGAGCCTCCCAAATCTCTCTAGTCTCCTCTGCTCATCATTAGTCATAATGGGGGCCACCTGGACCTAAGCAACTGCAACCGGCTGGGCTGGTAGTACCCCCGGTATCTGGAGTCCCTGCATCACCTGCTCTGGAGTACGGGCAACGGGAGTCTGAGTACCTCCCCCAGCCTGAGAAGTGGTTGTTACGGCCGGAATAGAGACCGCCTGAGCAAGGCTGGTGCACAACGTCAAAATCCGAGCCAAGGCCTCCTAAAGGCCTGGAATCACAATAGGCACAACTAGTGCCTGAGCTGGCCCCACTAGCTCAACCTCATCTGGAACCTGCTCCTAAGCTGGAGCAACTGGCGAATCTGCAGGTGCTGCTCTAGTTGTTGTCAAGTTGTACCTCTGCCCCTACCGCAACCCCTTCCCTGACCTCGGCCTCTGGTGGTCCTAGCTGGTGGTACTGGTGGTTGTCCTTCTAGACCGGCGGCACGTGTCCTCCCATCTGTGATAGAATAGAATATAAAAGTTTAGTTACCGGAATTAACAAATCTGCATGACAAGAATACAAGAATATGAAGTTTCCTAAGGGTTCGGCAGTCTCTCGAAGATAAGTACAGACGTCTCCGTACCGATCCGCAAGACTCTACTAAACCTGCTCATAACTCGTGAGACCTATGTAACCTAGGCTCTGATACCAACTTGTCACGACCCAAAACTTAGCCTCTCGTGATGGTGCCTAACGTGGTACTAGGCAAGTCGACACTTCAAAATATTTCCACATTTTTAAATGAAAAATAAGAATAACACAGGTTTAAATCATCAAAACTCTCAAAATGGATAGAAAGTCAAAACCAATATAGAAATTTCCCATATCGGGGTGTCACTAAGTACATGAGCGTCTAAACATCATAGATTTAGGAGTACTATCTATAATAGTCTTAAACTAAATACATAAAGCGTAAAGATAGGGAAGGAGAGACAAGGTCTGCGAAACGCCGGGCAACTACCTTGAATCAACACCCACCGTGTTCGGAAACACCTGGATCTGCACACGAAGTGCAGGGTGTAACATGAGTACAACCAACTCGGTAAGTAACAAGACTAAATAAAGGACTGAAAATAGTGACAAGCTTCATAGTTATGGTTCAATTACAGTAATTTCAACATAGGAAGGTGGGCATGCTTTCAAATTTGACAATTTATGCCATAACAGTTAATCTATGTCAAGTTCAAGTAAATCAGAATATAATATTCTCAAATATTACAAGACGGTGATATATGACAGCTGAAGTGCAATAGAAATGAAAGTCAAATGCATCCTCTCAGAGCAACAGTCACTCAATCCTCCCATTCACTCTAATCTCATAATCACTCATTCCTTACAGTCACTCATTCCTCTCAATCGCTCAGCACACGGCACTCGCACTCAGTAGGTACCTGCGCTCACTAGGGGTGTGTACATACTCTAGAGGGGATCCTTCAGCCCAAGCGCTATAACAAGCCAATCATGGCATAATTTAATGAAACGTGCTGCGGCGTGCAGCCCAATCCCATAAGTATCCTCACAATTAGGCCCTCGGCCTCACTTAGTCATCAACCTCTCTAGTCTCTCGGGCTCTCAGAAATCATGATAATCAGCCCAAACAACAATGATATAATGCATCAATAATAAAGAATAGAGAGTGAGATGTAATATGCAAGTAAAACTGTGACTGAGTACAAAACAACAATTTAGCAGATAATTTAACATATACACGACATTTGTGGGTCCCTACAGAGCCAACACATAGTCTAAACATGATTTCTAACATGATTTGTAGTTCAATTTCTCTTTTACATAGAGAATGAACGGATAACAACAGATTATTCAACTACACAGTTCTATGGAATTGACCAAGTCACAATTCCTACGGTGCATGCCCACACGCCCATCACCTATCATGTGCGTTACCTCAAAAACCAAATACATGACAAATAATACGGGGTTTCATACCCTCATAAACAAATTTAGAACTGTTACTTACCTTAATCCGAGCAAATCTCTATTCCAAAAAACCCTTGCCTCACGAAACGGCCGCTGAATACCTCGAATCTAGCCAAAAACAATTCGATACAATCAAAACGGGCTAAAGGAATCAACTACATAAGAAAATACTAAGTTATTAATCCAAAGTCAAAAATCGACTCGAAATCCGCTAAAAGCCAGAAAACCCGAAAGCTCGTTCATCCATGAGTCCAACCATATCAAATTTACCAAAATCTGACACCAAATCGTCACCCAAATCCCAAAATTCAACTCTCCAAATCCCTAACCTCAAACTCCCAAATTCTACCTTAAATACACACAAACTAGGTGAAAAATTCAATGAGAAAACAAGATTATTGATAAAAAATGAGTACAAGGGACTTACCTAAAGAAACCCCTCGAAAAATCCTCTCAAGAATCGCCCAAACCCGAGCTTGAAATGTTTAAAATGAAGCAAAATTGCGAACCCTCATTTTAAATAATCTGCCTAGTATTCTCGCTTGTGCGGCCACTTTAGCCGCTTGTGCGGCCACTAATTTTGCAGTCCATCATCCGTATCTGCGAAGGCCACTAAGTCGACCAACCGTTTCTACGGTCGAAACTCCCACTTCTGCGGGCGCGCATGTGCTGACCAGCCTCCTCAATCCTTTTCCGCTTCTACGATCCTCCACGCGCAGGTGCGAGTCCGCACCTGCGGAATACCTTCTACATCAGTGCTCCATAGTCCCCAGCTCAACCTTCGCTTCTGCGCTTCCCAGGTTGCTTTTGTGAGCTCACACCTGCGACCAATGTTATGCACATGCGATTGCACCAAAAAGCTTCAGCTACAGCAGTCTTTCAAACTCAAACTTTGATCCGAAAATCATCTGAAATCAACCCGAGGCCCCAGGGACCTCAACAAATTATACCAATAAGTCCTGAAATATCATACGAACTTAGTCGAGCCCTCAATCACCTCAAACAACTTCAAAAACACGAATCGCACCCTAATTCAAGCCTAATGAAAACTAAGGAATTCTAACTTTTAGAAACAATACTAAAACTTATCAAATCACGTCCTATTGACCTCAAATTTTTCACACAAGTCACATTTGACATTACGGACCTACTCCAACTTTCAAAATCGGAATCCGATCCCGATATCAAAAATTTCACTACGGTCAAACTTTTCAAAAATCCAATTTTTGACATTTCAAGCCTAATTCAACTACGCACGTCCAAATCACAATTCGGACACGGTTCTATGGCCAAAATCACCCAATGGAGCTAACGGAACCATCAAAACTCCATTTCGGAGTCGTTTACACATAATCCAACATCCGGTCAACCATTTCAACTTAAACTTTCAACCTTGAGACTAAGTTTCTCAATTTATTCTGAAATCAATCTGGGCCCAAACCAACTACCACGGTAAGTCACATAACAGTTATAAAGTATAAAAGGAGCAATAAATGGGAGAACAGGGATACAACTCTCAAAACGACCGGCCGGGTCATTATAATATGCATTAAAATTGAATATTTTTGTATGTATGTGTGTGTGTGTATATATATATATATATGTGTGTGTGTGTGTGTGTGTGTGTGTGTGATGTAGATTTATTATTATTGTAACCTACCCAGAAATGCACTTGGATCTCACTTTCTCACCAATATTCTCCATTTTATTTCATCCTTCTTGTTTTGGTTTTTGCTCTCTGCTTAAAGTCCTTGCTTAAACATCAATGACAGTAAGAATTATTGTTAATCAATATACAGTAAATTCATTATAATCTTCTATTAATTATATCTTTTTTGTAGGCAAATGATACAGCTAGAAGATCCATTTCACCCATGGGCTTTAGAAGAGATCATCTGATGGTACTGATTCTAGTGACAACAACTGAAGTTCCTTACAAGTGTATTAGATAATTAAGTATGATTCTGGATTGAATGGTTGAAGTAAATATTTTATGTGTAATGGCTGGAGTAGATGTTTTGCGCTTAATAGGTGAAGTAGATGTGGTGTTTAAAGCTAGTTTTGAGACTAAAGATAATACTTCATGTTAACGTTCTTTATGATTTAATGTTATTTTGATGTTACTAATTTTGATATGCAATTTCAACATTATGTTCATGCTTCATAATATTAATATATTTAAAATATTCTATAGAAAATTTTGGGAGCCACAATTACCCCAAAAAATCATATTATTTTGAAAAACATAACTGGGGTTATTATAACTTTCTCTAATTAAGTAAAGAGAATATGCTAAGCAAATTGCACAGGTTAAAACCCCTGCAAATTGCTTAATTTATAGGGGTTCCAACCGCCGCAATATTTTGCTCAACGAAGTTTTAAGTTGATTAAATATTGAAAATGTGGGGGTTAAATTGCCGCTAAATCAACCGCCGCTAATGATACCAGCGGTCACGAAAAAAAATCCCGCAAATTGATTGCGGCGACCGATATTACAAGGGTTTTGAAAACCGCCGCGATAACAATTTGCGGAGGTTGTAGTGGCTCTTTTATTTAGGTTCATGGTTTAATCCTCTTGTCTATACAGTTCATTTAGGGACATGAAGATTTATTTGATCACATAGTTTAGGCATGTAAAGTATGGCTCCCTTGGAGCTTTCTACATTTGATTGTATGGAAAACCCCAATGAACTAGAATTCTCTATTGGTCGAAGAGAAGGTGCACAATGAGAATACTTTGGGAATAAGACCACTACACAAAGAAAGCAAGTTCATTTATTACACTAGATGAGCATAGGCCCATGTTAAGTATGGGCCAATATTTTATAAGGTCTTTTGTTGTTAACATCACCTGCGGTCCCTCAATTATATTTAAGGAATCTTACAGAAATGTCCTAAATAAATCCTAACTTACCAATCCCTAGCCATTAATCATATATTTACCAAAACTAGCCAAGCACATATAAAAATTAAAATCCAAATAAATAAGGTTCTTTCTATCTAAGAGTCAAACGCAAATATCTCTTTCATATTTTTAAGCGTGATCAGCAACATTAGATGCAAGACGGAAAGAAAATTTTATGGATGAGGTAGCAAACGAGGTGATGAACTACAAAAACAATATATACAAGATTCCAAAACTTTATGCAAAAAATGAACTTTTTCAATGGGTATGGTTGAAATTCATTGAAAACATATATATGAGCCAATATACAAAATTTGAGGAAGATTGGAGGTGATTTGGACTGATTTGATATCAAAATTCGTAGTTAAAATTGAGTTCAAAAAATTATTCTACGACACATGCATCAAACATGTATCATGCATATATCACACACACAGGTATACATGGATATACATGTGATACACAATTGATATAAATATGATACATATGTGATACACAAATGATACACAATGTGATACACATATTATTTTTTCATGTACATATTCTACTTCGAATTTTCAATTCAAACTACCTCAAAACTCCATCAAATCACCCCAAAACTGAGGTTCATACTACTTAAGATGTACTCAATCTATTCTAATAACACTCACTCAAAAGAAAGTAAAAATTGATATTTTTTGGCTAGAAATAACTAATTAGCTAATATTGGTAACATTTGGCTAATATTTGTAATATTTTATGAATTGATCAATTTTTATAATAAACTGCTTATAAATAGACATAAGTGATAGTTTCCCTTATATTTACCGTAACAATAGAGTCAACAAAATTATCTTTTTGTTCTGATTAATGTAATTGTAACTTTATTGTTACAAAGAGTACTTATATTATGATTAATGTCTTTTTCATTTCTGGCATTACGATCAGTAGTCTTGATTGGATGTCTGATCACGCCCAACTCTAGTTCTAAAAAGAATAAGCGATCGCTGCAAATATAATTCGGTCTAAGAGTCCGGAGTCGAATCCCACAGAGAACTAAGGCTTAGCTATAACTGTTCAATATCACTAAGAAGGCAAGCTCCAATAGTTTCTAAGTTATAAATATTAAGATTCTTATGTCTAACTAATTAACTAACAAATTAAAATAGTAAATTTATAACTAAAGATATTAAGGGTAAGGAGGACTAGAGTTATGATTTTTCTAATTGTTGGAATCCTTCCCGCTACGTCTTCTATAATTTTGCCTAATTATTCTCTACTGATCGTGAGCACTCGACTTATCATAATTCTCTCTCGAGCAACTACAATAATGTACTAGTCATATTCTCTCGAATTACGCTAACTTGCACTTTTTCACCGCTCACTATGATCACATCAAAACTTCGTTATCTCTAATCCCACTTTTAAACCCACCATATTGATCTCTCATATACGTTAGGAGTGACATTTTTCAACAACCACCTAAATATGTATTCTTTTTCAAGCAATACATAATAAATAGGCACCGTTAATTGAGAGCTCTTCAATTAACTAAAATAAGCACGTAGTTGAATAAATAGAAAATTTTAAAGACTCAATTATATCAAAACGTATCGAGAATTCATCCTACAAAAGGTTCCATCAAAACCATAGATAATAAATTAGCTATTTACAAAAGGTTCCGGCTAATGATCTTTCAAAACATACGTGCACCTTTTAGTCTTTCCATGGTTTCACTCAAAAGCTACTCCAACTCTCACCTTACTCTATAGCGACTTAACTTCTTTCGGAGGTAAAGGTTCAAAAAGATCTAATTAAGAACAAAAAGGTAACCGGCTATAAAGTGGGTGCCAAAGAAAAGGGTTATAGGCTCAAATGAGCTATCTAAGGATAATTTTATTTATGGTGGCATACTAGCTCAATGGACAATCAAAGAAAAGCCTACATCATCTCCTAGACTCACAAAGCTTAATTATTTCACTTCGACTAACACACGGGGCAAGTTCTAGACTAACACAGGATAGCACAGAATGTAATCAAGCCTCACATCACACAATGCACATGATTCACTCCGGATGGTCCATACCTGACACTCAAGTTAAACAACTAAGCATAGTCATCATATTAACTCAACACATGGAAAGTAATCACATGAGTCAATAAATAAACTTAAGCGCCAAAGGAAAGTCACATATATTCTCAAGGCATGTGGCCACATAGAACACAAAAAAGATAATCAACTCAAATGGTATAAATCTAAGTCCCGGAATAAAACATGTCAAAAAGCATAGATACTCAAGTTTTTCCATTTCATTATCAGTTCTACCGAAGAAAGAAAAAGAAAATTATTTTTGTATTTTTCTTTAGACTTTACTCTCTCAAGAAAACGGTCTAAGAAATCCATCGTCGGGAAAAGTCTAAAAAATTTAAAAATTCTACCTAAAAAGGAATTATTGTCCGGTTCAAAAAGTCATCCCTTGAAAAAGAACTGTGGCCATGAGAAAAACCAAGAGGATTATTTCAACCTAATTATGTTTTTATATTTTTTTAACATACCTAACATAGCACCAAAAAAATCACTCAGACAGACTCCCACCCCACACTTAAAATTGTGCATTGTCCCCAATGCACAATACAAATAATAAGAGGGTAAAATAAACTCCCTAGTAGGCCGAAGCACTAGCAGCTCATGGGGTACTCAGACATCTCCCAGGTATTTTTCTTAATACGGGTACCCTACACTTAGTTCTAACCATCTGGCTTACGGTTGCATCCTTCCAATGACTTTGCTTCCCATGCTCCTAAAAAATAAAAAACGATACTACAAAAATAACACAAAAAAATATTTTTAAAAAAACTAAACATAAAAGAAAGCAGTAAAGTTGGGTTGCCTCCCAACAAGCGCCTGATTCGCGGCACAGCGTGAATCACTTTCTGCCTCCACCTCGAGCTTATGAATTGGATCTCCAATTTGGATTCAAGCTTATGATTATACTCCTGGGGTAGTACAAATTTTTGCGAGCCAAAAATTAAATAAATTCTCATGCACCTTTTGGCTCTTGACCGAGGAGTGTCACCTTGCCTAGCCGGATTTGAAAATTTCAAAATATAAGGCTCATTTGTCTCTTCCCTTGACTCTTTTTATGCTCATAAGGATCAATTCTCATTTCACCATCCGAACATAATGTAGAGAAGTGTTTGAAATGAGGTCTAACACGCTCAAATACCTGAACTTCAAGATTTTCAGCCTTCTTGACACAAATTATACTAGAGTCAACTAAATTTGTATCCTCAATGTCCTTGTCTGACTCTAGTATTATTTCTTCAACATTGACATCATCAAATTATATTTGTTTAGAGTGTTGGTGTTCTACTCTGGATCCCTCCATTGGCTCCTTAATTTCTGTCTTATATGCACATTGCTCCTCACTACTATCCCTAATATTAACTTGTTGAGCATTAAAAGCTTTAACTAGTTGACTCACTTGAGCCTCCATGTTGCGAATAGTTTCCTCTTGCCTTTGTATCTGCAGTTGTGTATCATTATTATTTTCCACAAGGTACATCAACATATCCTTGATCTCCTTCAGGTCATCATCCCCGGGTTCTTTGTTCCTATTAACTTCACAAGAAAAAGTAGAACCATCATAGTAAGGGGTTGGGGGAGGATAAGAAATATAAGCACAACCATGAAAGTGACAATTTTGACCACCACACACATCACACACATTCTACAAATAAGATTGAATTAGTGCACATAACTCGCTCTCAGAAATAATTTGATAACTTTGCCACTGGTGGTTTACTTCACAATATGTATGAGGATCAACAGTAGCATTACAAGCACCTAAACTCTCGTAATTCCAAGATGTCATGTTTCTCAAATCAACAAGTAGAATAAAATAAAATAAAAATAAAAAAATAAAAAATAAAATAGAAGTTCAAACTTGAAACCTAGCAATATATACAGTTACAACTACACTGTTAGTTCCTCGGCAACGGTACCAAAATTTGATCACGCCCAACTCTAGTCCTAAAAAGGATAAGTGGTCGTTACAAATATAATCTGGTCTAAGAGTCCGAAGTCGAATCCCACAGAGAACTAAGGCTTAGCTACAATTGTTCAATATCACTAAGAAGACAAGCTCGAATAGTTTCTAAGTTATAAATATTAAGATTCTTATGTCTAACTAATTAACTAACAAATTAAAATAGTAAATTAATAACTAAAGATATTAAGGATTGAAGACTAAATTAAGGAGGACTAGAGTTATGACTTTTCCAATTGTCGGAATCCTTCCCGCTACGTCTTCTATAATTTCGCCTAATTATTCTCTACTAATCGTGAGCACTCGACTTATCATAATTCTCTCTCGAGCGACTACTATAATGTACTAGTCATATTCTCTCGAATTACGCTAACTCACACTTTTTCACCGCTCACTATGATCGCGTCAAAGCTTCTTTATCTCTAATTCCGCTTTTAAACCCACCATATTGATCTCTTATATACGTTAGGAGTGACGTTTTTCAACAACCACATAAATATGTACTCTTTTTCAAGCAATACATAATAAATAGGCACCGTTAATTGAGAGCTCTTCAATTAACTAAAATAAGCACCGTAGTTGAACAAATAGAAAATTTCAAAGACTGAATTATATCAAAACATATCGAGTCCAACAAAACCGTAGATAACAAATTATCTATTCATAATAGTATGCAAAACTACAATACTAGAATTCATAATCAATAATGAAAATAGGAAGAAGAAAGTGACAAACTCATGGAAGAATTCTCCGCCTTGCTCCTTGTGTGTTCTAGCCTCCTTAGGTCGAATTCTCTTTCAAAAGTAAGTTTAAGGATTATTTATATGTGATAGGGTTTGCATGGGGCAAAATATATACAAGCCCACTTCATAACAACCTTTTTAGGTTAGCTCGTTCACTCTCTCGTGCGCACACGAGAGTGAACGAGCGAAGTTCTTCTTTTTTTCTTTTCCTTCTAGGCCTCTCGTGCACTTCCATGCCTTTTACCATAACCCGTTGTTTTGTTTTCAAGCTCCCCTCGGATAGCTTGTTCACTCTCTTTTGTGCACGCGATAGTAAACAAGCGAAGTTCTTCTTTTGTCTCTTAGTCCCGAATCAACTTCTTTTGCTCAATATTTCATTCAACTTGCTCTTATGCACAAGAATGCACGTAATTAGCATAATTTACTACAAAAACTCATGTAACCTGTCGTATCCATACAAGTTATGAGATGAAAGTACACAAAAAAATATGCATTTTTAGGCCTTTATCAATGTCCTCCATTTTTTTCTTTTCTAAACTGCAATTTAGTATCTTAGCATTTGGTACTACTATGTTTAAGTTTCTTCCCAATTTTCATCGGGACTTAAATGCTATTATGGTATACGTACCGGAAAAATTCAAATAACTTTTGTCTTTGTTATTATATACTCTTTTCGTGTTTAATTGGTCGCTGAGTTTATTAAAAAGAAAAAAAGAAATATTCTGATACTTGTGGTTTAAAATAAGTCATTGATATTTGTGTGGATATAAATTATCTCTTTAGGAGTAAAATTGAGGTGTATATTTAAATTATTTCTAAAAATAAAAATTTATCATTCTTTTTTTAATAAAGTAAAAATAAAAAAAATATCACATAAATTAAGACAAAAAAAATACTCCGTATCTATTAGTAAAAGTTGAAGTACTACTAGTACTGTCACATTGCGGAAACAAGGTTAATAAATTAGAGTTCGTTTATCAGACGAATGACAAAAGCAACAAAAGCTTATCAACGGCAAGGCCGCTGAAAAGTTGAGCATCATATTTTTGCTATCATCATGTTTCCAGTTCTGTGCGTCTTATGCAATCAATCTTACTTTAGTTTAGTATTTTTTTTATTTCTTTTCATGGTGTTTGATTCAGTGCATAAAATTTAAGAAAGAAAGAAACTTTTTGATATATATCGAAATGTATTTAGAAGTTGTGACTAGAAAAAAAAAACGATATCTTGTAAAATGACAAATAGGAGTAAAGGGCAGCCCAGTGCCGGTGCCGGTCCAAGGGTGAAGGTGTTAAACCAGTTGCTTTGAGCTTCATTATTTTAGGGGCCCCAAATTTTCTTAATAGGTTATATATTAATTTATTTTAGAAGAATATATTAGTGTTTTAAATGAGAAAGTACAAATTATTGTAGTAAAAGTAAGATTAAATTGTTGATCATAAATTGCGAAAAAAAATCTTTTTGGGAATCACTCTTTAGACCATCAATTGAGAAAGAATTCAATTACTAATACATAAATCAAAAAAAAAGGTTGAAACTTTAATACAATCCCACAACGTGACCTTGAATTTTTTAGCAAACAATAAAACCCTTAAAATTAGAAAGCATATCTCAAGAGAAATTAAATGGATTAGATAAAATTATTAATGACTTTGCATAAAAAACACTAGAAAAATAAAATTTAAATGAGATTATATATGATTCTTTTTTTCTTTTATGTATAAAAAAGGCCTCTCATTAAAGTTTTGCTTTAGGCTTTCATGTTTATTGAGTCGTCCATGCCCAGTGCACAAGGTATCGGGTGCTCGGGGAAGGATCGCACCACAAGGGGTGTAATTTAGACAGTCTACCCTAATGCAAGTATTAACTTTGCATAAGAAAAACTAGAAAAATAGAATTTGAATGAAATTATATATGATTCTTTTTCTTTTATATATATAAAAAAGACCTATCATTAAAGTTTTTCTTTAGGCCTCCATGTTTATTGAGTCGTATCTGCCCAGTGCACAAGGTATCAGGCGTTCACGCAGATTCGGGGAAGGACCGCACCACAAGGGGTGTAATGTAGACAGACTACCCTAATGCAAGCCTTAGTGGCTGCTTCCACGACTCGAACCCCGTGACCTATAGGTCACACAGAGACAATTTTATTATTGCTCCAAGGCCCTCTTAACATAACAAAGAGGAGTACAAGACTTTATTTTCTCGATCATTTCTTTTTTTTTTTTTTGGTCCATGAAAATTAAGAAAAATGAAATTTTACTCCACAAAAGAAAAAGAGAGAACGATTTGAATTTCTAGAGACAAATATAAAAGAGATTTTTGTCTAGATTTCCAAGCTTGATATCCTTAGTCACCATCATCATTTTTGTCATGGTTGAACTTCAATGTCTCCTTCTATAACATTCATGGATAGGCCAGACTAGTTTAACAAATCACCTTACAATTCTTCAGTGGACCAATGAACTTGTTATAATATATATGTTCCTGAAACTTCAAGTTTTTGTATTGGAAACTGGATAATCCGGCCTCATGGCTAGCTTCTAGTCAAAATTTCAGGTTGTTATTAACCTCTGCTTGGTCCCTATTTGTTTTGAGTAGATTTTGTTCACTGTCTCATTCCAGGCATTTATGTTAGGCCAAACATAAAATATGTTTTCAGGACCACTGAGTTTGTTAAAATATGTTCCCAAGTTTTTGAGTTTTTGTACTGCAATGTGGATGGTCCACTCATGCATTGCCGATGTCTATTTTACAAGTTTGCAAACTCAGTTTTTGAGTTTTTTTTTTTTAAAATCGTGTTTATTTCGAGCTATTGTTCGTACAAGAAAGTAAGTTTGCTAAGATTTCCAAATTTAGTGTTTTTACATTTTTTAACATATCAAAACTTCACAAAGCCTAGTTTGAAAATCTTCAAAAGAAATTGTATGGTAAAAGTAGCTCAAAAAATGTATACGTATAATTTTTCTTGAAAACTCGTATTCAGTTTTTGTAAACTTTAAAGCAAACGCCACTTATCTCAAGATCTCTCACTGTCTTTTGTTGATAAACTCTGCGGGGTCCCTACTTTCTTTAGGTAAAATTTCTTTAACTTTTTGTCGTTGAACATAATGTCATAGTCGTAAATCCAGTTGGAATGAAGCAAAGTAGTCGAAGAAAAGACGTATTCTATGCCCCAGTTTCTTTAATGTAGTCAATTCATGTAGAGGAATACAAGAAAGATCAAATTAATTAATGCAAGCAAATTCTGTTGTGGCCTTTAGGAACCCAAAGGGTCACCACTCCTGAAGGAGACTGCACTCAATAGTTAATATACTACTACTAGTATTCTTTACTTTTCTTCTATGTCCTAACGGGAAGCCTGAGTCTTGGTATTGCTCGACGTGTTTCAATTTAGATGAGATAGTTTGAATTGGCATGGAGTTTAAGAAAAAGAATAAGACTTTTAAAATTTGTGGTCTTAAAAGATTAAGGGATAAAAGCTGTTATTCCCGGTCAATATTTCTGTATTTGTAAATATTAATCCTGCAAAATAAAAGTTA
>AWOL01S0099388.1:5844-18204 GCA_000715115.1 Nicotiana otophora
TGTGTGTGTATGTGTGTGTGTGTGTGAGGATAAATATAAATTAGAGAAATCTTAATTTTGTATTGGAATGAATGTATTTCGTATACTCCAACTAATTTAGAATTGATGTGTTATTGATTGTTTCTCTCAGTTCTTTTTTCAGTCACCAATATTTACACAGAGCTTCATATTTAATATAGTTTTCTTGTGCAAATATGTTAAAAAATCTTCTGAGGGTGATCCTCTCCTTTTTTTTTTGTAATAAACTGTGAATATTACCATAACGACCAAAAGTTTTACAAACTAAGAGAATCTAGTTTCCAAGCCACCTTCTATGAAGGGTGCTCATAATACTAAGATCTCAGAAAGACAAATCCGCCATCTATGTTATCTAATTACAGAGCCTAGTAATCAAAACTTGATAGTTCCTAGCTCTTCTAGAACCTGTACAATTGCTAATTCTCTCCCTAAGTTCTTTTTGAATTTGTAAAACTATAAACTCACTATTTATATTTAATTTTCTGAATATCCTCTAATTCCTAACTTGCCATGTATAGTAAATCATGGCTCCATAAACAGCAACACCAACTTCTTTTCTGAATTGCCTCCATTGTCTGTTTCTGATCCATTGCAGGGTGCTTATAGCAGGCTTCTCTGGGAGAGAGATACCAGTCTATGTAGCCAGTTTTTCTCTTACTTTAGTGATCCATTCACATTCAGCAAAAAGATGTAGTTGAGTTTCAGGAACTCCAAACTCCCATAAGCAGCAATTCATGTTCCCATCAGTGAGTATATTTAGTCTCAGTAACCTTTCCTTTGTTAGCAATTTATCCTGATAAGCAAGCCATAAGATTATTCTTTGTCTAAGCAATATTACAGCACTCCAAACCAAGTCAGCTTCTCTCATCCTTGTCATATCCCTAAGTATTGCATTATAACTACATGTTACTGACTAGGTGCCATTTGGAGTTAGCTTATATGTGTTTCAGTTTTGGGATGATTTGGTGAAGTTTTGAGGTGGTTTGAATTGAAAATTAGAAGTAGAAGATGAACATGAAAAAAATGATACGTGTATCACACTGTGTATCACTTATGTATTACATATGTATCAAATGTGTATTACATGTATATCTATGTATACCTGCGTGTGAGATACATGCATGATACATGTGTCATTGGTAAGTTGGAACTTTTTTGGGACATTTCTGTAATATTCCCTTAAGAATATTTTTTCCCTAAGAGTATTTTTTTCGAGAAATATTGCTAAATTTTTATGACATGACACACTCACTCCGTGATATTGTTTTTGAATTAAATATTTGCTACATCGGTCTTTTAATTTATATCTGTCACGACCCAAAATCCCACCACAAGCGTCGTGATGGCACCTAGTCTCTAAGACTAGGTAAGCCGATTTCCATTACATTTCGAAGCCATTTTTTTTAATCTGAATTAAATAGATAATCAAAACCAACATCAGAATAAATATAAACATAACAACCTCCCAAGAGTGGTAGTACTGAGTCACGAACTCTAAATGAATGCATGAAATGATCTCAAGGATCGAATACTCAATACTGTTTGATTAATAATTAACAGTACAATAAAATAAAAAGACTCCAAGGGACGGCGACGACCAAGTAACTCTACCTTGAATCCTTGCGATCACACTCTAACTCTGTCCAAATCCGATATCTCCAATACCTGGCTCTGCACAAAAATATGCAAAAGTATAGTATGAGTACATCACGGTCGGTACCCAGTAAGTATCAAGACTAATCTCAGTGGAGTAGAAACGAGGTACAGTCAAGACACTCACTAGTCAAATAACTTGTGCAATATAGCAGTATACAATAGTACTAGAAAACAACGAGCAATGATAACAACAAACTCAACCAGTGATATAACAACAAGGCAACAAGAACGTCATAATTATTGCTCAGGCGAATAAGGAACACAACAACAATCAATAAGTCAAGTCCTTCAAATATAAATCATTCACATATTATTCTTTAAGATAAATATCTTTCGAATATACTTCTTTTGAATAATTATCTTTCGAATATACTTCTTTTGAATAAATATATTTTCAAGTAAAAGTCATCATGTGACACCTCATTTCACAATCATAAAACTTACGGGTCTCAGCCCACTTTCATATTTTTTACGGCACCCCGTGCCCATATTTCTATCACCATCATACACACAACTCACGTGTCAATAATAAAAGTATCATATTTTTCCCCGGCACCTCATGCCCATATTATTTTCATAACTGTACGGACAACTCACGTACCAAAATATCAATGTATATAAGATCCGTAGGATCAATTTATTTTCAATAAAGTAACGTTAAAATCTTTAAATCAAGTAAGAAATTAACAAAAAGATAAGTTTATTTTAGAAATCGTTTGAGTGAGGAAAAATGTCATTTCCATTAAAATAAAGCATCGGATAAACTAGTGATTTGGATATAAAATTTATTAAATTAAACATACTAGAAATTTTCTTTTATTTAAAACAACTCAATCATCAAAAACAAGTACAACCCAAAAATACAAATCCTCAAAGTCTCGAACGAAAAAGTCAAGGTCAACACAATACATCAAGAAATACAAAACACTTAATATTAAATCAAATAATACATCACGGGAAACACAAGAATTTACAAATTACGGAAAAATAAAATATCCAAATGCAAGTGCAGCCATAGAGAAATATCAAAAAAGNATACAGTATTTTTTCACAATAAGGAGCCACGTCTCGATCATAATGTGCACAACATCTTAACAAAATATTTGGGAGTGAACAACTCAACCGAATAATATTTTACAATTTAGTACTTTGCCTCAATATGATTCACGGCATTTATAATTCAATACCAAATTTTTTAACAACATGAACTGAAAAGTAATTCATCAAGGAACAACACCTATTTTAAATCACAACTTCAGGAAATAAATAGATTTATTCATCTTATTAACTAAATTTTCTATTTAAATTATCTGTAAGTAAAATGAATAATGAAAGTATTTTTCATAAAAATGGCAACTCAAACAAACACAGAGTTCACATAAAAGTCAAGTGGAAATCACACCAAATTATCATATAAAAACAACCTCGGCAAACAAGGAACGAGGCATGACAATAAGGGATTTAATAAGTTACAACAATTTTCTAACTTAATACTTAAGGGCGTCTACGAATTTCAGCCGATATAATTTGCACATATAAACCAAGTACGTACTTGTCACTTCGCGTACATGGTTTTCAATTACACAATTTTCGCATAAGACTCAATGCCTAAGGAATAATTCCCCCACTCAAGGTTAGGCAAGATACTTACCTTATTGAAGTTATGTCGATATTCCAAAATAGCTTTTTCACGTGAATTGATCTCCGGATGGCTCCAATCTTTCTTGAGCCATCCTTACATTACTATGAGTTTTTGGAAATCCTAGAAACTTCAATCTATATAGAAACATAACAAAAGTGAATCATAATTAGGAAGATTTTCATGGTTTCAGCTCATTTGAGCATTTTATCAAACACTAGGCGTGCAAATTTGGTTACAAGGTTCTTCTACAAGATTTTCTTCATTCCACAACCCAATCTTTACTTATTTGATCTCAACAATCTTCCCACAAACCTTATTGGTACAAGAATATATACATAATACTCTTACACCCAAGAATCATACTTCCAATCACCAATCTTTTACCCCAAACTCAAAATTGAAGACTAGGGGTTGAATCTTACCTCTTTGACGAAGATCTTGTGATTAGCTTCCTTGATTCTTGAAGATTGGATTATTAGAATGCTACGTTCGCTCCTTCTCTATCTAAAATGCTCTTATCTCTCTCTAAAACCCTCAGGAAAACACCCCAAAATAAGCCCCAAAGCCTATTTATCAAAATGGGTTTGGGTTATGAAAATAGAACAATTAACCCTCTGAAAGCAGGTTTGCGATCGCATAATGGATCGCAGAATGGGTATGCGGGCCGCACAATGGTATCAAAATTCGGCGCCCAGAACTGGGCTGTTCTGGTCCATTCTGCGACCAGTTTGCGATCGCATAACCACTTATGCGATCGCATAATAATCGCAGAATTACATTCTGACAGCCTTTGGTAATTTGGTCATAACTTCTTGTAGGGATGTCCAAATGATGAACGGTTTGAAGCGTTAGAAACTAGACTCAAAGATATTTAATTTGATAGTAATACACCACATAACAATTTGTATAATGAGAGTTATAATCATTTGCAGTTAGGTCTTGTGCGAACTCACTTGAAACTTTAGTCTATTATAAAAGTTCCAACTTCTACATTCGATGCCGAAACCTATCGAATCAAGTCCGATTGACCTCAAATTTTGCACACAAATCATAAATAACATAATGGACCTATTCAAATTTTCGGAATCGGATTCTGACCTCGTTATCAAAAATTCAACCTTTGATCGAACTTTCCGAAAATCGTCTATTTTCCAACTTTCGCCAAAATGCGTCGAATTGACCTACGGACTTTCAAATCCAAATTCGGACATACGCCTAAGTTCTAAATCACCATACGAAGCTATTGACACTATCAAAATTTCATTTCGGGGTCGTTTGCTCAAAAGTCAACTCTCCGATCAACTCTTTTCATTTGAGCTTCTAAATAAGAATTGTTCTTTCAATTTATTTTCGAATCTTCCGAAAATCGAACTCGACCACACCCGTGGGTCATAATACATATTACAAAGATGTTCGAGACCTTAAGTCACTGAACGAGGCGTTATTTCTTAAAACGACAAGTCGGGTCGTTACATTCTCCACCTCTTAAACAAATGTTTGTCCTCGAATGTGCTAAAATTTATTCTGAGGTTACCAAATCGATGATTTTACTTCTACACATATACTCACGGTTGATTCTACGTCCCGCAATTTTAACATGGGTCCGACGGTACCATTTCAATTGAGATTATTTCTTTTATCCATACTTATAAACTTTAAAACAAATTTCTTACACTCCAAACATTTTCAAAAGGCCTGATTTTTCACATCAACGCACGGTATTAGTCTCAACTGGCTATAGCCACTCGTGCCTGCACACACATCAACTTTCTTGATAGTGTTGAAGTACTTCAAATTTTTTTTCTGTGGTGTTACATTCTTCCTCGCTTTGGATCATTTGTCCTCAAATACATAACATAATTTATTTCTTCTTTTCCACGCCTCAATCCCCCAAATTTTTTACTAACTCCCAAATTTTTTAAAAATTTCGGCAGAGCCTTCCTTGTAATTGGGCCTATCCACCAACCAGAGTAAAACTAAAACAATTCCTAACAACACATTCACAACCCAGCAAAATACCACAAGGTATATATCAATAACACAAATCTCAGCATTACAAGCATTGCATTATTATAATGATATCAAGATATGAATCACATCATATGTATGCTCATCACCACATCTCTGATCTTAAAAGTTATTCATAATTAATTCCAACATCGCTAATTAACCTCATGTTAACAAAAATCTCATTTCAAACCTCCACTTTACTAACAACGAGACATGAGGCATGAAGACCACATACCACTTGGGCACTCACCTCGTAGGATAAAACTCAATAATTACAACACGAATTTGGCAAATTAATGCACAGAAAAATTCATACAAGAATTTTCAAATAAGCTTAACAGGCATGACTCCTTATAAGTACTATAGTACAATTTAATTTCACAAAAGAAAATTTTAAACTAATAAATATTTTACCACAAGGACCTTGTCCTTATATAACTTCCACTGCAGCTTGTAGCCCGATTTAAATATTTTACATCATATAAAAATGCGAGGATCTCGTCTTCAACTCCGAATTACAAGTATTTTGCACATTGTGCCAACTGAAATTTCAATTTCCTTTGTTTCTTCTTTCTAATAATTTCGTAAACATTTTTCATAACACATAATGAACTCTCATACCGGTAGGGCATATAATTCATAAAATTGAAATCAATTATTCCGAAATCATATCAAAACCCACTGTAGTGAGTAATAAAAAGTCACGTTTGGACTTATAGCCCTCAATGGTGTACGAAAATAAAAATGATAGATACGGGCTAACATCATCAAACCTCCCAACAGGGATACACATGTAAGTGGTTCACAAAATTACGAAGCTTACCCAAAAGTGGAGCATAATAGGAGGACTCACCTCTATATTCAGATCCGAATCAAATTAAGGGAAAAATATCCTTTTTATAACAAATCAGGATCATACTTATAACGACACAATCTGGTGTATCGGCCTCAGCCAAATCATAGCATTTATAACAACGGGTCGGGACTTCACCTCTTAGGCGTCCTCCACCCGCGTGTCCTCCACCTCTAACTGGTAATGTACGTGGAGTAGTAACTGCATTGTGGCCCATAGCCTGAGTGTTCTGATAAAATTCACCCCTCCCAAGTCTGGCACAATCTCTCATAATGTGCCTAGTGTCACCACACTCATAACAGTCCCTCTGAGGTCGCGGTTGCTCATACTGAGTCTGTGCCGGATAACTGGAATAACCATTATAGGAATCTCGTGCCGGTGATGCATTGTAAGAACTTATCGGAGCACTCCGAGTAATCTAATGTGCGGACTGAGCTGGCCGACTGCTCGAGCCTCCGCTATAATGGGTCCTAGGTGAAGAGAAAAATTCACTGAACCCTCCAGATCTTCGAGACCTTTTGGCCTCCTTAGACTCCATTTCCTCGCCTAAAACACCCTCAATCTTCCTTCCAATCTCTACTACTTGTTGAAATGGAGTATCAGTTTGCAACTCTCAAGGCATGCATATTTTAATATCATAATCGAGCCCCTCAATGAATCTGTGGACCCGTTCTCTGACTGTAGGAACCAAGATAGGTGCATGACGGGCTAACTCACTGAACCTGATAGCATATTCTGACACTGTCACAGTGCCCTGATGCAACCATTCAAACTCTGTGTGCCACATATCTCGGAGAGTCTGGGGAACAAACTCTTTCAAGAATATTTCCGAAAATTGAGCCCAAGTTGGTGGTGTTGCATCAACTGGTCTACCTTTTTCATAAATTTGCCACCACTGATACGTTGCGCCTGACAGTTGAAATGTAGTAAAGGCAACTCCGTTCATTTCCACAATACCCATAGTGCGGAGAATACAGTGATAATTTTCTAAAAGTCCTTGGGCATCCTCTGTAGCTGTGCCACTGAAGTAGGTGGACTATACCTCTTAAACCTTTCAAGTCTCTTTTGTTCTTCTTCTGATGCCCCTGGCCTGACCTCAGGATGAACCGGAATAACAGGTTGTAGCGGTACTACACCCGGAACCTGACCAATGTGAACCTGCTCCTTTGGAGTCGTGGTAGGAGTCTGAGCTACTCCCCCAATCTGCGAAATATTTGGTGCAACAGAGATTAATCCCACCTGAGTTAATATACCAAACATACTTAGGAACTGTGCTAAAGTCTCCTGAAGTCCGAGGGTAACAACAGGTGCTTCTGCTACCTGTCCCCCAACTGGAGCTACTGGNAAGTTGGTGGTGTTGCATCAACTGGTCTACCTTTTTCATAAATTTGCCACCACTGATACGTTGCGCCTGACAGTTGAAATGTAGTAAAGGCAACTCCGTTCATTTCCACAATACCCATAGTGCGGAGAATACAGTGATAATTTTCTAAAAGTCCTTGGGCATCCTCTGTAGCTGTGCCACTGAAAGTAGGTGGACTATACCTCTTAAACCTTTCAAGTCTCTTTTGTTCTTCTTCTGATGCCTCTGGCCTGACCTCAGGCCGAACCAGAATAACAGGTTATACCGGTACTACACCCGGAACCTGACCAACGTGAACCTGCTGTTCTGGAGTTGTGGTAGGAGTCTGAGCTACTCCCCCAATCTACGAAATATATGNTAATCCCACCTGAGTTAATATACCAAACATACTTAGGAACTGTGCTAAAGTCTCCTGAAGTCCGAGGGTAACAACAGGTGCTTCTGCTACCTGTCCCCCAACTGGAGCTACTGGCGGCTCCTCAACTGCTGCTCTGACAGGTGCTCCAGTCGCAACATGTGCCCTACCTCGGCCTCTACCTCGGCCACGGCCTCTTGCAGCCCTAGCAGTATGTGTGGATGCCTTCTCAGCTAATCCGGTAGCACGTGTCATCACCATCTATGAGAGAATAGAGATACAAAGGCTCAAATACCAAATTCAACAAGTTCCGCACGACAGGAATGAAAGAAGTCGAAATTTCCTAACAGTTTTGTAGCCTCTCGACGATAAGTATAGACGTCTACGTACCGATCCGCAAGACTCTACTAGACTTGTTCGTGACTCGTAGAACCTATGAACCTAGAGCTATGCTACCAATTTGTCACGACCTAAAATGCCACCACAGGCGTCGTGATGGCACCTAGTCTCTAAGACTAGGTAAGCCGATTTTCATTATATTTCGAAGCCATTTGTTTTTTTGAATCTGAATTAAATAGATAACAAAAACCAACAGCGGAACAAATATGAATATAACAACCTCCCAAGAGTGGTAGTACTGAGTCACGAACTCTAAATGAATGCATGAAATGATATCAAGGATCGAATACTCAATACTGTTTGATTAATAATTAACAGTACAATAAAATAAAAAGACTCCAAGGGACTGCGACGACCAAGCAACTCTACCTTGAATCCTTGCGATCACACTCTAACTCTGTCCGAACCCGATATCTCCAATACCTCGCTCTGCACAAAAATATGCAAAAGTATAGTATGAGTACACCACGGTCGGTACCCAGTAACTATCAAGACTAACCTCAGTGGAGTAGAGACGAGGTACAGTCAAGACACTCACTAGTCAAATAACCTGTGCAATATAGCAGTATACAATAGTACTAGAAAACAACTAGCAATGATAACAACAAACTCAACCAGTAATATAACAACAAGGTAACAAGAACGTCATAATTATTGCTTAGGCGAATAAGGAACACAAGTACAATCAATAAGTCAAGTCCTTCAAATATAAATCCTTCACATATTATTCTTTAAGATAAATATCTTTCGAATATACTTCTTTTGAATAATTATCTTTCGAATATACTTCTTTCAAATAAATATATTTTCAAGTAAAAGTCACCATGTGACACCTCATTTCACAATCATAAACATTACGGGTCTCAGCCCACTTTCATATTTTTTACGGCACCTCGTGCCCATATTTCTATCACCATCATACACACAACTCACATGTCAATAATAAAATCATCATATTTTTTCCCGGCACCTCATGCCCATATTATTTTCATAACTGCACGGACAACTCACGTACCAAAATATCAATATATATAAGATCGGCAAGATCAATTTATTTTCAATAAAGTAAGGTTAAAATATTTAAATCAAGTAAGAAATCAACAAAAGGATAAGTTTATTTTAGAAATCATTTGAGAGAGGAAAAATGACATTTCCTCTAAAATAAAGCATCAGATAAACTNTTGGATATAAAATTTATTAAATTAAACATAATCAAAATTTTCTTTTATTTAAAACAACTCAATCATCAAAAACAAGTACAACCCAAAAATACAAATCCTCAAAGTCTCGAACGAAAAAGTCAAGGTCAACACAATACATCAAGAAATACAAAACACTTAATATTAAGTCAAATAATACATCACGGGAAACACAAAAATTTACAAATTACGAAAAAACAAAATATCCAAATGCAAGTGCAGCCATAGAGAAATATCAAAAAAGGCACTCCCGAGGTATCGCCTCGTAGTCCCAAATCATAAATAAATTCACAATCTTTTCTTATATCACCGCGGGAACCTTCACATATTATTCTTTAAAAATTATTTTTTTCGAAATAGCATCCCGTGTTTTAGCCACCATTATCACACCACATGACTTCTAGTAGTTCCTCTACTAGCCACGCGTTTCAAGCCACCCTTATCTCACCGCATGTGTTTCAACACCCTGACCTTGTATCACCGCATGACTTCTAGTAGTTCCCCTACTAGCCACGCGTTTCAAGCCACCCTTATCTCACCGCATGCGTATCAATATCACAATATTTCACAAATCGCACCTCAAGCACCCAAATATCACAACATAATACAACCTGCACCTCAAGTGCTCACATATCACAACATATCATAAATTGCACATCAAGTGCTCAAATCTTTCAACATATCACAAATTGCACATCAAGTGCTCAAATCTTACAACATATCACAAATTGCACATCAAGTGCTCAAATATTACAACTTGCCACAGAAATCAACAACACATTATTTTTTCATAATAAGGAGCCACGACTCGATCATAATATGCACAATATCTTAACAAAATATTCGGGAGTGAACAACTCAACCGAATAACATTTTACAATTTGGCACTTTGCCTCAATATGATTCACGGCCTTTATAATTCAATACCAAATTTTTCAACAATGTGAACTGAAAAGTAATTCATCAAGGAACAACACCTCTTTTAAATCACAACTTCAGGAAATAAATAGATTTATTCATCTTATTAACTATATTTTTCATTTAAATTATCTGTAGGTAAAATCAATAATGAAAGTATTTTCCATAAAAATGGCAACTGAAACAAACTCAGAGTTCACATAAAAGTCAAGTGAAACTCACATCAAATTATCATATAAAAATAACCTCGGCAAACAAGGAACGATGCATGACAATAAGGGATTTAATAAGTTACAATAATTTTCCAACTTAATACTTAAGGGCGTCTACGAATTTCAACCGATATAATTTGCATATATAAATCAAGTATGTACTCGTCTCCTCGCGTACATGGTTTTCAATTACACAATTTTCACATAAGACTCAATGCCTAAGGGGTAATTCCCTTACTCGAGGTTAGACAAGATACTTACCTTATTAAAGTATGCCGAATATGGTGTTGCTCTTGCTATAATTGTTAGATCAATGCATTTTATGGTATCAATATATTTACCGTTTCTCTCCAATCAAACATTGTTACGTTTGATAAAAAATTTTACTAAAGAATTCTTGCAAAAATGATAGTTAATATGGTGATGTCATCCTCTTTTATTTCATAATCTCATTGATGTTCATCTATGAGTGAATATATGAAGTACGCTAGAGCAAATTTTACTGTTGTTTAAAATTGAACAAACTTTTTGATCTAGGTAGACATATGTTAATGAAACTTTTGTTCACTCTTTAGAATATAATTAAAAAGGGTCAAGGTTATAATATCAATTAGCATTACATACTACGTTTCATCCATCCAAATTGAGTTATTTTATTGAGTAAACCGATAGCCGAATAGATAACGATCGATAACTGATTAACCGATACGATATCTTATCGGTTCGGTTATCAATTTAAAATATTTATAAACTGATAATTGATATGTCAACCCGATAATATTCACAGCCAAATCGAACCGATAGATTCCCACCCCTACTGACGAGTTAGAGAATCCCTTAATTATCTGTTGGAGTAATTTAATTACCAGCCTCAGACTCGTTCAGTGGTCAAACTTTATATTCTCGATACTGTATATGAAGTTTCAAACAATTTAAAGAAAACCGCGTTAATAGAAGTTGATCAGAAATGTTTTTATTCTTAAAATGTAACTTTAGTTCCTACTGAGATAAAAAATTCTTACTCTCCAAAAGAAAAATGGTACAAAAGAGGTCCAATTACAGAGGCTATAACGATTTTGACATCTGAATAACAACGCTCCAACTATGGGAGAATGACGCATATAGGATTATTTGGTGTTCACTATTTAAATTTTGATCTCGCTAAGAAAAGTTTTAAGAAATTAGTCTCCGATTAAAATTTTGAAGTACGCAGATAAGAAATTTTTGGATCGGTCTTATGGTGATTTATCACAATTCTGACGGTTGCCATAATTTTGTAAGTTATGGTGATCATCCACAAAATTCTAATGGTTACCATATCTTTATGCAATTGACCAAAAGATTCTAACTGATCAACATAATTTTCTACGTTGGCTGAAAATTTTGGTGATTGTCAAGATTTTGGTGCTTTAAAATTCTGACCAGCATGCTTAAAATTCTAACACGAAATTATTTTTTCAAAACTTTTCTTAATGGGATCAAAATATAAACAATATTTAAAAAAAAGTCCATCCAACGTTATTTCCGGCAAACTTTGCTTGTCTCCGGCCTTGGGTTAGATTTAAATATGCAAGCAGGGCGGAGAGAATTTTAAAAATAACCAGATTTACAAATGGTAATTGAAAAATAGTCACAGTTTCAAAAGTAATCGAAATTTAGCCACTTTTGAACGAATAAATTTGAACGAAAACACTGTTCAAAATCCGGAAAATATTCCAGCATAATATACTGGAGT
>AWOL01S0099396.1:0-27278 GCA_000715115.1 Nicotiana otophora
GGTGACAAGCCTGACTCCGAGAGAAGTGTCTCTGAGGACAGAAATGAGAACAATGTAAAAGAGAAAATAAAGTTGTTTGATTGAGAGCGAAAATGAAATACAACATACATTTTGCCAAGAATTTCCTGTCTTCCAATGGCGGTTGAGCCTGCTATGTATAGCTTTACCTAGGGAAACAAGATACTAGGATCAAGCCCCACTTAAAGGATAATAAAGGATCCATTGATGAAGATGTAACGACAGTCCATGAATGAAAATATTCTCTGTAATGTCTGCCCATTTAATCTTAGAGAATGTTCTTCATTGACTGCTTTCGATGGCAAATATTCGATCTGTTCCCGTTAACCATGCTCCCTACGGGGTTTATCCGATGTCAATTGCAGTTGTTCCTAGTACTAGTTGTTACTTGATTTGCCTTTTACCTGTCTTCGGTTCTACGTGTCATGCTATCATTCGATCATTTATTATGAACTAATTTTACCCAATACAGATAGTCCCCCTGCCTTCCGTTGACATATCTTTGTTTCACCGAGAAGTTGGTGAAGATCCCTTTCTTGGCGAGAAACCTCTCGAAAAGTCTATGACGCTTAAAAGTATGCACGCCTTCTCATATTTAATACCCTGAACACGTGTTGGCCCACGATTCAGTAATATTTTCACCGATTTTTGAGGTAATCGTGATCACGATTTTTGTCATATATATCTTCACTTCTACTCATTACTTTACTTCTTTACTTCCAAAATTAGTTTTCATAAACATTTCTTCTTCTCTATACTTACTCTGCATTTGCTTACAATCTTTTCTATCTCCTTCAATGCCCTAGCAAAAAGTTTTACTGTATTTTTACTACCATGGCTTCTTCTACTGCATCCTCCAGAAACGCTGGCATTTTATTCGGTAGAGGCTCGAAGAGAAACAAGGACCTTGATGCCGATTTTCAGCCTCCCACTATAAACACCATAATACCAAAACACTTTAGTATTGCTAATGACTTCCAAGAGAATGCCCCATCTGCGTCCCCATGGACTTGGGCCATTAGTAGGTACCTAAATTGAATCATGCTTCTGAAACGGGTGAGGTAAACCGGTTATGAAGTCCATGTTTATCATCTCCCATTTCCAAACGGGAGTATCTATACTCTAAGCCAAACTACCAGGCCTCTAGTGTTCAATTTTCACCTACTGACAATTTGGAAACATAGCCATAAAATCTGCTACATTCTTTTTTTGTATCATTCCACCATTAGATCTCCTTAAAATTATGATACATCTTCGTGGAACCTGGGTTGTTACGACCCGACCGGTTGTTTTGAGATCTAGCATGTAATTCAACAGTTTGAGATACTGAGCAACTTCACTTCCGGTATTATAAATTTTACGCATGGTCGGAATTTAATTTGGGGAAGTTAGGTATTGATTTGGAAAGAAAATTTTAATTTCGGAAGCCTTAAGTTGGAGGAATTGATTAAATTGTGATTTTTGAGTAGACGACCTAGGAATCAGAATCTGAAGGTTTTAATAGGTTCGTATAATATTTTTGGAATTAGGCGTATGCCCGGTGCAGGTTTTGGATGATCCGGGAGCGTTTCAACGCCTATTATGGAAGTTGGCGTTTTTGGTAGAATTTCCTAAATTTGGGTTGAAGTGCATTTTAATGTTATTGATGTCCATTTTGGATTCTGAGTCTGGTAATAGCTATGTTTTGGAGGTCTGTAGGTCATTTTTGCGGTCATTTGTCGAAAGTTAGAAATTTGAAGGTTTTTGCGAAATTTGACCGCGAGTGGACATTTTGATATCAGGGTCGGATTCTGGTTCTGGAAGTTGGAGTAGGTTCGTAATGTCGAATGTGACTTGTGTGCTAAATTTGATGTCAATCGGACGTGATTTGATAGGTTTCGGCATAGATTGTAGAAGTTTGAAGTTTCAAAGTTCATTAAGCTTGAATTGGGGTGCGATTCATGATTCTGATGTTGTTTGATATGATTTGAGGATTTGAGTAGGTCCGTGTTATGTTATTGGACTGATTGGTGTGATTGGACGGGGTCCTGGGGGCCTCGGGTGGGTTTCGAATGCTTAACGGATCGATTTTTGGACTAAGGAAAATGCTAAGGTAGCTAGTATCTGGTGTAACCGAACCTGCGAGGTCTTGTCCTTAGGTGTGGAGCCGCAGAAGCGGCCAAGAGGGTCGCAGAAGCGGTTCTAGCTAGGGAAGGCTAGGATCGCAGATGCTGTCGAGTTCCACAGAAACGAGACCGCACCTGCGCACGAAGAGCCACAACAGCGGAGGCGCAGAAGCGTTGCCAGGCCGCAGATGCGGGAAATGTTGGGCTGAGCTTGAACCGCACCTGCGATGGAATTTCTTCTGGTGCAGAGCCGAAGAAGCGGCTATTACACCACAGGTACGAGGATCGCTGGGCAGTGAGGCTTTAGAAAATGGGGTTTTGGCTCATTTTCACTTCATTTCGTCCATGGGAGCCCATTTTGGAACACTTTTGGAGCGCCATCTTCATCAACTATAATGTGGTAAGTGATTTCTTCACATTGTGAGTTGAATACATGGTTTTTACATGGATTCAAGTTTAACAATTTGTAGAAATTTGGGATTTTGAAGAAAAATCTAGAAATTTGTATTATTGGATTTTGATCATGAATTTGGGCATGAAATTGAGAATAAATTATATATTGGACTTCGTAGTGCTATGGGTAGTGTTTGTCTTCAAATATTTTCGAAATCCGGGCACGTGGGCCCGAGGGTTGCTTTATCAATTTTTCGAGCGGAATTGAAAGTTGTTATAAATTGATTAATTATGAATATTAGAGTATATTTTGATTGGGCTGCATCTTATTTGACTAGTTTTTGATCGGCAGGCATTGGTTTGAGGTGTTAGAGAGGCTTTGGAGCTGGTTATGAAATTGCAGAGCGAGGTAAGTCTCCTGTCTAACTCCGTGAGGGGGAAATTACCCCTAGGTGTTGTATATGAATGTGCTCTACTTGTTGTGGGGGCTACATACACGCGAGGTGACGAGAGCTTATACGTAGCTACATTCATGTTATTATCCAGGTAGGCTTAGGTTCACATCATGCTATAGCTGTATTATTTGAGCAGTCTCTCGCCTATTAAATTCCTTTGTTTTACATTACTACTTGAGACTAGACTTGTTATTGTAGAGACTTCACGAGTTCACAATGAGTCACCGAATAACTTTACTCCTCCTATGACATGTTTTCGTGATATATATATATATATATATATATATATATATATATATATATATATATATATATTCGTGAGTGTGGTCAAGGACCCGTCAACGCTTCTTACTCTTAAGGGATCGGGTCGTTCGTCTTGACAGGAAATTGTATTTACCACTTATGGGATCGGGCTGTTCGCCTCGGCAGGAAATTGTATTTCACTCTTATGGGATCAGGTCGTTCGCCTCGGCAGGAAACTGTATTTCACTCTTATGGGATCGGGTCGTTCGCCTCGGCAGGAATTTGTATTTCACTTCTTATAGGATTGGGTCATTCGCCTCGACAGAAATTATGTACCACACTCTCATAGGAGTGGGCCATTCGCCTTGACAGGTTAACTGATTTATCATATGGTTTGGGCCGTTCGACCCTCGACAGTGCACAGTTTTATTATTATGTTGGATCGAGCCGTGCGCCTCGGCATTTCCTATATCACATTCCCATGAAATCGTGCATAAAACTTGGCAAGAAGCCAGTGTATCTATAAATTCCGGATTTGAATTATGGCAGCCACTTCATGCGTTTCACTATACCTATATATATGCTCCGGTTAAGGTGGGAATTTCTAATGAACAACTTGAGTTCCTCATAAAGAGAGGGGATTTGTACCACGTGATCTATATTTGTCTATTTCACTTACTTACTCTGCCTCATATTTGCTACCGCTTTACTATACCTTATGTTGTTGGACCACTAGTGAGTGTCGATGTCAACCCCTCGTCACTACTTTTCTGGGGTTAGGCTAGATACTTAATGGGTACACTTTGCTTACATACTCATACTATACTTGCTGCACATTTTTGTGCAGGCACATATATGTCTAGAGGCCATGTGAGAGCAGAGGCATGCATACATGCAGGGACCTAGGTGAGGTGCACTCCATTTGTCGACCCGCAACCAGCCGAGTCTCCTTCAGAGTATTTACATTTTTTTTCCTGTCCAATTTGTTCTCCGGACAGCTGGTGTATTTTATTTTATATTCCTAGTTAATGCTCATGCACTTCTGACACCGGATTTTGGGATGATTATGGGTTGTTCTGTATTGAATTTGTTAAAAGTATTATTATTTACTTTGTAAATCCTCATTCTTTACTATTTAAATTGAAGGAAAATATGATTTCAAAAATAATAAAATGAGAACCCAATTAAGTAATTATTGTTGGCTTGCCTGACAGTGGTGTCAGGCGCCATCACGACTTTTATGAATTTTGGGTCGTGACATGGGTGAATAGAATACCTAGAATTTCGGGCTTCTGACATAATCTGCTCTCTAAGCCCATCTACGTCTGGAACGCATAATCTGCCTCTGTACCTCAAAGTACCATCATCTCCCCTTTGTTCAAAAGTCGTAGTCTTGTGTTTGTGAGTCCCTTCCTTCAGCTACAGTAAGTAGGGATCACTGAACTGCTTTTCTTTCACTTCGACTAAAAAGGAGGATTCAGCCCCGTTCTGAAAAACAACGCCACCATCTTCGAAGTCTAGAAGTCGATCCCCTAGACTTGCTAAGTAGTGGACTTCCTTTGTCATAGTTCTCTAGTTTGATTCAACATGAGCTAAGCTTCCCACAGAACGCCAATAGAGAGCATCGGCTACATGATTTGCTTTGCCCGGATGATAGAGGATATCAACATCGTAATCATTGTGCAATTTTAGCCACCTTCTCTGTCGAAGATCCAATTCTCTTTGCTTGAAGATGTACTGGAGACTCTTGTGATCTATGAAACTATCAACATGCACTCCATAAAAATAATGGCGCCAAATCTTTAGCGCAGATACTACAACTGCTAACTCAAGATCATGAGTCGAATAATTCTTCTCGTTAGCCTTAAGCAATCTGGATGCGTAGGCTATGACTTTACCGTGCTGCAATAATATGCACCCAACACCAACCCCTAACGCATCACAATAAATGACTGACCCTTCGGATCCTTCCAGCAGTGTCAAGGCTGGAGCTGCAGTCAACCGCTTCTTCACTCCTCAAAACTCTTCTCGCAAACGTCTGACCACTGAAACTTGACTTTCTTTTGAGTCAGCCTAGTCAAAGGGGACGAGATAAAGGAAAATCTCTCAATGAAATGCCTATAATAGCCTGCTAAACCCAAAACACTTCTTATATCGGATACTGAGGTGGGTCTATGCTAGTTCCTCACTAACTTTATTTTCTGAAAATCCACTTTCACGCCTTCGCCTGAGATGACATGGCCCAAAAACGCTACTGATTTCAACTAGAATTTACACTTAGAAAATTTTGCATATAGCTTGTGATCCTACAGTGTCTGCAACAAGATTCTAAGATGTTCTACATGGTCATACTCGCTACAGGAATAAATAAAGATGTTGTCAATAAACACAATAACTAATAAATCAAGATAAGGCTTGAAGGCCCTATTCATAAGGTCAATGAAAGCTGTTGGTGCATTTGAAATGTGCATAGGGAGTCCTGAAGGATGCTTTTTGAATATCAACTTCCTTAACCCTCAACTAATGATACCCAGATATAAGGTCAATCTTGGAATAACACTGGGCACCCCAAAGTTGATCGAATAAATCATCTATTCTAGGAAGAGGGTACTTGTTCTTGATGGTAAGTTTATAGAACTGACGATAGTCAATGCACATGCGCAAAGACCCATCCGTCTTTCTGACGAACAAGACTGGTGAGCCCTAAGGTGATACACTTGGCCCTATATATCCCTTATCTAGATGATCTTTCAAATGGAATTTTAGCTCTTTCAACTGTACTAGAGCCATTCTATAAGGTGGAATAGATATCAGCTTAGTGTCGGGGAGTAGATCAATTCCAAAGTCAATCTCCCTATCAGGAGGGACTACGGGAAGATCTTCGGGAAACACTTCTAGGAACTCATTTACAATTGGTACTGAATAGAGTGTGGGAATCTGAGCATCAGCATCCCTAACTCGAACCAGGTGAAAGATAAACCCTTTAGAGATTATCTATCTACTTTATGATAGGAAATAAACCTACCCCTAGGTACTACCGCATCACCCTTTCATCTAATACCGGTTCACCGGAAAATTCGAAACTTACTATTTTGGTTTTATAACCCACTGTGGCATAACAAGACTCTAACCAATCCATGATCATGATTACATCGAAGTCTACTATCTCCAATTCTACTAAGTTTGCTATAGTAAGGCGATGATATATTTTGATTGGACATCCCCTATAGATACGTTTAGCTATAACTGATTCTCCAACTAGAGTAGACACTTCAAATGGCTCACACAACTTTTCCGGTTCTATAACAAATTTCGTACAAATATGAGGTTACATAAGATAGGGTGATCCCGGATCCATAAGAGCATAAAGATCAAAGGTAAAAACTGTTAGCATACTTGTGACAACATCTCCACAAGCCTCTATATCCTTAAGGCCTGCGAGTGCATACAATCTGTTCCAACCACCGCCCGTATTACCAGACTTTGCTGCACCACGCCCTTGTTAGGACTGGGAGTTATGAGGGGCTATTGAATTAGTGGACTGCACTACATGGCCTCCATTATTCTACCTTGCTGATAGATATTCCCTCAAGAAGTGGCCCTGCTGACTGCCCCCACAGAAGCCATTTGTGCCCGAACGACATACCACTAGGAGCCTCTTACCACACATGTTGCAAATAGTGTAACTAGGGACTCTGTAGCCCACACTAGCTTGTGACTGTGAGTCTACTGCTCAGAAATTTTGGTTTTTCTTGTTAAACTCGGACCTTTAGCTGGTGCACAAGCTAAAGATGGAGCAGGTCTTGATATTGGTTTCCTGAAGAAGTGGCGATTACCACCTCCTTGAGATCCCCAATGGCTGAAATTTCTTGCAGACTTAGCTCTCCTGCTGAATTCCCTGTCCTTCTCTCTATGTAGCCGCTCTTCTTCCCTCAGACTCTCTTTGTTCCCTTGAACAAATTCAACTCTTAGTAATGGTCATTCGTTGTTCTGAGTAGCTACATTAGCATCAGAAAACAAGTCGTCTGAAAGCCCCAACACAAACCACCTAACTCAGGCCCTCAAATCACAAACCATTTCTGGAGCATACTTGGCCACAGAGACAAACTTGAGGTAGTACTCGTTCACATTTATCTCATTCTGTTTGAGTCTCTCAAACTATAAAGCCTTAGCTTCCAAGAGCTCAATGGGTAGAAAATGCTCAAGAAATACGTGTGCAAACTCCTTTCAAGTCACAGGAGTCGCATCCTCCCCTCGGAACGCTTCCCATGTTTCATACCAAGCGTTAGCAACTTCCTTCAGCTGGTATGCAGCAAGTTCTGCTGCCTTATTGTCTATAGCATGCATAACTCGTAATATCTTCTTAACATCATTAATGAAGTTTTGCGGATCTTCAACCTTTTAGGACCCTGTGAAAATTGGAGGTTTCATGTTGAGGAATTCCTTGGACATTGAACTACCCGTCTCATCAACAACACTTGTTCCCTGCCTTTGCGTCTCAGTACAAATAATCTGGGTGAGCAACTGGATAGCTCCCCTGACATTTACGTCTAAAGCACTAGGCACTGAGCCTGATGCAACTCCCTGAGCTAGAGTGTCCTCCTCCTAAGCAGAATTAGATGTAGCCCCTAGTTAGTAGTTGAGGCCCTCTTGGTGTACTTTCACTTTTGCAGACATTTTTCTGAAATACATAATTTGCACAAGTTAGAAGGATTCCAGAAAGCATAGCTCTAACTACACGGTGTAGAGTATGAAAGAAATGAAACATTCCTAGATGTCTTGGTGGTCAACTGTTTACACGTGTGGCCCGTGAACACACATAAAAGTGTCCCCACTGGACATAGCTTCAAAGACTCCCTAGGACTCTAGAACCTAGACTCTATTACCAATCTTTGTAATTCCCCGAACCAGGGCTCGGGCGTAACACGACATTCGGTGTCTGACTGCATGTGATTGAGTGAACCAACTACATGATGGATCAACATGTGGTATAATTGTAAGATGAATATAAATATGAAACATGCTGATTTACTGAATCGAGTACTCAAATAACATAAATGCCGAAAGTACTGAAAAGTCTACAAGTATAAACGAGTAGCCACCAAGGCTAACACATAAAAGCTTTCTTACATCTTACTGACTGGACTATAGTCTACAAAACCTCTTAAGAATACTGAAATGCTAACTGTTTACCGAGACAAGGTCACCGGCATACCTTACTAACTGAAATACTATAAAGACTGAAAAATAGGGATAATGCCCCGAAAGACTGGGCTCACCAATAGATGATACGAGATGTCCTAGCAAGCTGAATCGTCAACCTATAAATCGTTACCTCGATTGCGAGATGCAAGCCTCGGGAAAAAGAGACGTCAGTATATTTATATTGCACTAGTATGTAAAACAACTAAAAGAAAGAACTACAAATAAGTAAAGATATGAACACTCCCTCTTCTGAATTATGAGCCATTTGTTTATCTGAATAAATAAACTACGACCTCAGGCAGGATATATATACATACATACATATATATATATACATATATATATATATATATACATATATATATATATATATATATACATATATATATATATATATACGTGTGTGTGTGTGTGTGCGTGCATGCGCGCGCGCGCACACAAACTGCAGCCTCGGGTCCAAGTATACGTATACATAATTGTGGCCACAGGCCCAAAGATGCATAAAACATAAACTGCGACCTCCGTCCCAAATACAGGTGTTCAACATTCATGATCTAAAATTAGAAACTGAGAATCATGCTGCAATACATGATACTAAAATACTGAATCATACTGGGTTACATGATACTAGAATGCTAAATAGGACTAGACAGGGAATTGTATTCACAATAAAATAATTTTTCATAACTGAGACTCATCGGATATAGAACGAATTATGAACCCATGTCTTCTAGATAATAGAAGTTCTACAACTATTCATGGAACTAAGGCATAATTACTTTCTGAGAAAATTTGTAATAGTCATAAGAATGAGACGTTTGGAGAATCTTAAGCATTCCAAAACATAGAGAGTTGGCCATACATTACACTGGCCTTTTTAAGCGCATCACAAAATTCGTCGCCTCCTTCCACAATAATCTATGGCAATATATATCAAGAAGAACCAATATTAACACTAAGGCTTATGTGTTGGTAACCTAGAAATTTTATCAAACACCTTATGGGTGTAAAGCCTCATATGCCTAATTAATGGTGTTTCTACACCCAACAACCCATTCTCTTTCTCCTAAATAAATTCTAAAATCTTAAATTGTTATAATCAATATCATTCTTCATCATCCATAAGATAAACAACACCCTTAAGAAATAATCAACATTCCAAATTATCACGCTCCGACCTCGGGGAGCGCGACTGGCGCTCAATCGAGATAACCTGGCCGAGCAAGCCTGCTAGATGCATTCTACCCAACCTTTCCCAATAACAATATAAGAATCAATACAAGTGATAGCCATGAGAAGAGTCAAGTTTTCCACATTCTTTTTCCATTACTCAAAGATTATTCATTTACGATTTCCAAAATATTATAAGTTTATATATATGATGCGAAACTGGTTTTCCAAATACCAACACTTCTAGTTCCATTCCCAACATCAAACACTACCCACAACCTGTCTATGGAGCCTTTAAGTAAAACAAAAGTGAAGAATGGAAGTTCCGGCGACAAGGCCCCAGCTATACCTCAAAGCACAATATACAACGTCAAATGACATAAAGCCCGGAACATAGTAGGGCTCACCAAAACCTGCTGAATAGGGAGTAACTGCTATCTAGGATCACGACCACTCACTAATGAACAACCTGCATCCATTGAAGATGCAGCATCCCCGGCAAAAGAGATGTTAGTACATGTAGAATAGTACTAGTATGTATAGCTAAATGTCCCTTTTCGAAATAGAACGCCAATATAAGAAGGGGAAAACTATGAAAACAACAAGTAACAAACAACAATATCCAAATGCCAAGTGTGAAACATAATAATTTTCAAAATACAAATATAATATATATATTTTTGGTTGGGATATCATTAGCTCTGATATACCAATCACAATCATTATCTCAATATCAATAATTGTTTCAATCATAATCTTAAGCACAATCACCACTATGTGTCCGGCATGGCGTCCGATCAAGACTCGACCGGCTTGGCCGTCTCACCACAATATCGTGTGGATCGACATCACCATTTTCTAGAAATCATCTCATCCTAATAAAGGAGAATATTCTCATAAGATCAATCCCATCCCAATAAAGCGGTACAATCACAATTTACTCCTACACCGGCACAAGTAATTTCGGGGTTAGGTTATTTCAACCTACCCTTCCTCGGTGACTAACGATACTCCCAAAAATATTTTTGATTTGTACAAAAGGGAAACAAAAGTACAAATATATTTTATATTCACCTCATAACCTTTCACACAATAAATAGCTTCATTAGTACTTTCAACCATTCACAATATCAATATTTCCTTGGCTCTCTTGGACATACTTATGATTCATCATTCATGGCACGATGGCCGTATTTCATATTCTACATTTTTCATTCTTCGAATTTCCCTGATCATCATCACAAACATCAACACATAGAATATTTCGAAAATTATAATTTTAAGTTCATCAGTAGTGGAGGCTTTAAACACATTAGACCCCTTTCCAAAACATGAAGCAGAATGACTTGTAATCACATTACGAGTTAAAAATCATAAATGAGTGAAACATCATATCTTTTTAAATGCATCTTCACAAAAAGCAATACACAATTTCAACTCTTGAGTATGTAAGAGCTCAAATCACAGTGAAAATATTTATAAAGGAGATCATGGTGATTTACAATTTACACACGACTTCAAATCAAATGCACTAGTTACAACAACCATGGCCACGTTTTATATCTCACTCTCAGTTCTTTCACTTTTAATCATATTTATGGATGATCATCAAAAAGAGAATTTGGGATCAAGGCCTTAAGCATAAATATGAACAATAGGGGTCTTAGGTGCATTGAGTTTTCTTTCACAAATGGGCATAAAAACTTGCAATTTACACATGATTTGAAATCATACTAACTCGACATATTAGGCTCACTAGGATACGTTCCCGATGGAGAACACCAGACGATAGGAGAATTTAGTGCACCTTTTTTAGTATATATCTTTCAATACAAGCTTATTCACAATAGTCAAATATATAAGGAATAACTCGGAACATGGGAATTAGGAACTTGGGCCAACCATCCTTGCAACTTACGGGAATATCATGGAATTCAACTCCAAGAGAGAAGTTTGGCCAACATATCTTGCTTGAGCTTTACTTAAGTCACTACAATGTCCCAACATCCTAGAAATAACAATCTATAGGAAAATAGCAAAAATCAGATAATAATTAGAAGGATTCTCATGGTGTAACTCTCTTAGTAATTTTGTCAAACACCTACTATGCGAAATAGACTAGAAAGTTCCACAATGGTAACCCTTTCCTCCGTCAACCAATTCCAACAAGAAACTTAACCAAAATGGTTCATTAACCCCACATACTACAACTTATTGTCACATGCATGGCCTATTTCCAACCCCACAATATACTTGAACTCATTACCTCTTTCATGAAAGCTTAGGAGTAGGACTTACCCGGATAGATGATAATCTAGTGACTGGCTTCGTTGATTCTTGAAGATTGGTGAAAATATATGTGATTAGAGTGCTAGATTTCCTCCTCCTTCTCTCTAAAATACTCTTACCTCACTCTAAAATCATCAGACATTCGCTTCCAAATGAGCCCCTAAGGATATTTATCAAGATGGGGTCGGGTTATAAAAATAGGAAAATGGACCCTCCGAACTCAGGTCTGCGATCGCAGAATGGACCGCAGAATAGATATGCAGCCTGAAAAATGGACCGCGAAAATAATTCCCAGAAATGGGCCCTTCTGCGACAGCTCTGCGGTCCGCAGACCACTTATGTGGCCACAGAGTGGACCATAGAATCACTCTCCAAAAGTTTCCATGCTGAATCTACGACGGATGTGCGGATCGCGAAAGTACTATGCGATCGCATAATGGACCACAAAATAACCTTAAAAATTCAACAAATTCTCTGCTCAATTCTGTGATGATTATGTGGCCCACGAAATGGTTCTGCGGTCGCAAACCTGACCGCAAAATTGCCTTCTTTAGCAAAAATTTTCCATCAACTCCTCAGTGCATTCTTCGATCCAATAAAGTATGTACCGCGGCTTTCTACAATCCTCAAACACGTAAGCCTAGCTCGGCCCCATAAAACCTCAAATTCATTGGCAAAATGTATTGGGACTTACGTCTTCCCCCCGCTTAGGATCATTCGTCCTCGAATGAGGAGTAGAGTATACCCAAATCACCCAACATAATTCATCTCTTCCTTCATACATCGCAATCCTCCAAATTTGACTAACTCCCAAATTTTCCAAAGATTTTGGCAGAGTCTTCTTTGTAATTGGACCTAACCACTTGCCAGAGTAACACTAAAACCACCCTAACAACACATCCATATCTAAACAAAGCATCACAATATATGTTAATAACACCGATCTCAATATTAAGGGCATTACATTAACAGAAGTGGTATTTGGACATGAACTATATATTTTTTAAATCGTAACACCTAGAAAGTACCTTTTGAACCACAGTCATTTGGCTATACAAACAAGTGAGAATATTTTCTGTCCACTACACTCTCGGTCATCGAGGCAACCTCCTCGACTCACAGACTTAGCCATAGCACTTGACGGAGGCAATCTCAACTTCCGGGCTTATCTAACAAGGATGATAATAGGGTACCTCTCATAAGCCAATTACCCATTAACTTCACCTTCAATAGCTTCCACCATCACTATAGACAAACGACTCCCAACTACCTTCTTTGACGTAGACACATGAAGCATCGGATGCATAGAGAACAATGATGGGGGACATCCTACGCATAGCTCGGCCTATTTCCCTCAAGATTCTATAATTCCCAATATGTACCACTCCTACTTTACCTTTATTAACAATTCACATAATATCTTGATAGAGATAATATGGAGAATAACCCGTTCACTTTCGTCAACTCTAAATCTCTATGACGAACACCTTAAGTGGACCCTTGGCGACCTTCAACCTCCATCTCCTTCTTATACTATGATGTGAGTGAATTAATATGACCATAGAGTTCCTACCCAATATGTTCGATTATGGAGTGATACTTATTTTTGACATGTGAGAAACTACAACTCTCTAGAGATATACTACAAATAACAAACAACGAGTTCGAGTTTGAGCTAGAATTGTTCATGAATCCACCAAGGTGCTAAGCAGGGCATTTCAGGAGGTTAATATTCTAAGAGACATGATGGTGACCACCAATAGTGCTGACATGGTTAATCGTTGTGATGACATCATCGATTCAAGAAACGAGGCATAGAGTTACTAGTACACATTAATAATATGGGAACCATGTACATGATCCTAAGTTGTATAACAAGTGAGTCATTTTAGACATCTGATATATGAAAGGCATGATCGGGAGGATAAAACGTTAGCATCAATTATTCTTGGAAGATGATGAGTTATGAAAGTGATAGTAACAATTGTTTCACTCCACATGTGCCTTGTTCGGCAATTGTAAGTCTTAAAGAGAAATAGCCAAGTACGTGACACCAGTCGCCTCCTTGAGTGTAGAGAAAATCAGTTTAGCTCAATATAAGAAGATTCTTGCACCATAAATATGATAGAGATACAAAAGAGGTTGATCACTTATGAGATTATTATTATTCTGGTAGCTTACCACTCTCCCAATAGTTGATCCTATACCAGAGGACTAGAGATATGATTGGCTTGACCCTGAAACTAAATATGTTCATGATAAGGGCCTAACAATCTGAAACATTTAATTTCAACCTTTCATCGGTAAAACCATGTATCTAGGACATCTTAATATTGGGATTAAGGCATTCATAATATTAAGGATAGTTAACACTCCACACATGACAATGGCATAGTAAAGGATTCTAGAAACCGAGTGTTTAGAGGTGATGCAACCCTTGGAGATACTATAAAATAATCATGGAGGATTTTGCAAATGTTCATGATGAGTTTGCCATGGAATTTTTATGATTTGAAAGTACCCATATGCTACCGGAGGATGGGATAACATGTTAAATAGAAATGATGCTATGATAACCCTAAAGGTGCATTCAACTTAATGGAGAGCCCCTTAAAACTCCTATGAGACAGGGAGTGTTACAGTGATACATAGAAGGACGCGATCTCTCATGGTTATCCAACAAATGTTAGGAAAATAGCATAATGAATTCACTAATTACGGAACACAGTTAATACATGTTATAGAGGTGTAAAGAGAAAGTGAACATTTATTATGAGCTAGACATGCTTCTGCTATAATAACTCTCAAACTGCAATACCATGCCACGTCATGGGCAACTACAATACTAGGAACAAAGTGAGTTACTTCATCAAGTATGATCTAGGTGGATTGAAAGTCATACTAAGATGGGTAGATATAAGATCTTCCTATGACGAACTTGTGTAAATCCTAAATTTTCGAGAAACTTAATGCGGACAAGTGTCCATTTCAATTGACATGTACGCATATGATAGATGTTTAGATATGCTCTTATGTTACTAGACAGTGAAAAGGGTATATGATAATGCTCACAAAGGGAGTAAAGTGACTGTTCAAACCATATGAGTCACCTGCACATGAGAAAGAGAGTGGCTCAAGAAAGATATCGGCACAAGGCTGCCTTACATTAGATTCGATACCCTATAGATAAACATTATGATAGTGCATGCACAAGTACATGTGAGTAGGTTTTATCCATTTGAATCAGAAGTTTATATAAGAAATTCATCAGGTACAGTCTTTTGTTGAGAATTTAGGGAAGCAAGTGGAAAGTATTAACCTAGGGTTATAACCTAATTTAAGGAAATCATTATAGAACTCAATTTCTCACGAGGTTGTAAATAAGAGAATTGTGATAAAAAGGCTTCACGAATAATGTGTCTCGTTCAAAGAGTAGGTACATGCAATGTTTTGTGATTCAGTTTCTTGTTAAGGCCATATTTATGTATGCTCTTCAATATAGATGCACATATACAACAAGGAGAATTATGCGGTGTTCATACATGGTGATGTACTAAGGAGTGACTTACTTGGTGACTTTAGGTTGACCGGGCAGTGCCTTAAAACATGCCCCTCTACTCCACATCTATAACACACATTAGTATCATAGTGACATACCCCCGAATGACATCTCCTATACTTCACGCAACGAGGATGAGGTCCACTAAGCTGACTCGCCCCACTTACATGATATTTACCCTTTTTGCATACATCATAAGCATCCCCCTTATCCTTCCTCCAAGACCATATGATAGGATTAACAATCTCTCTACCGGCTCTTTGTATGAGCTTTTGAGATTTCCCAAGCCTACCACCCCTAACAACTTCTAAGCATACTCACAACATGACGTCAAATGTTCCTTCCTTCATATCGGGTGGACCAAGATGGGTGTACCCAACCTAGGCCATTTGTTCTTCTTGTGCCCCCTCTTTCCACATCCATAACTTATTTCAAGAGACATCCAACATCTCCCCAAGTGACGCTTCTTACAAATTAAACAATCTGGTCATTGGTACCAACAACCCTCTTTCGTTTCTTAGGTCCTCTCACCATATGATCTGGTGGTGCGGTGACTATGATAGGAATAAGGACACTTCCCTTAGCAACAAGTTCTTTCGATCCATCCACAACTCTACACATTCTCCCAACTAACTCTCGTGCAATATCCCCCAAATTCAATGGTGAGGTCATACCCTCCTGGCTGCTTCGAACTCGTGGATTACTCATCTAGAAAATGAGACATGGCGAGGAAATTAAATTCCTATCTTGAGCTCTATCACACGATCTGGAGTATCAAAGAAGGGTGAAATTTCTAAATGTCCAAGTAGCCTCCTAATTATAGAAGTTGTTGACAACACACCGATAAGAAGGACTCTCCTACACACGGATCTGAAACATCGTAGGACACCTTAAAACCTTAGGCTCAGATACCAAGTTTTTCACGCCCTGGCCTCGGGGAGCACGACCACCGCTCAACCGAGATAACCTGGCCGTGCAAGCCTGCTAGATGCCTTCAACCCAACCTTTCCCATTAACAATATAAGAATCAGTACAAGTGATAGACATGAGAAGAGTCAAGTGTTCCACATTTGTTTCCATTACTCAAATGATATTCATTTACGATTTCCATAATATTACAAGTTTCTAGATATGATGAAAAACAGATTTGCCAAATACCAACACTTCTAGTTCTATTCCCAACATAAGACACCACCCACAACCTGTCTACGGAGGCTTTAAGTACAATAGAAGTGAAAAATGGAAGTGCCGGTGACAAGGCCCCGACTATACCTCAAAGTACAATATATAACGTCAAATGACATAAAGCCCGGAACAAAGTAAGGCTCACCAAAACCTACTGAATAGGGAGTAACTACTATCGAGGATCAAGACCGCTCAATGATGAACCACATGCATCCGTTGAAGATGCTGCGCCCCCGGCAAAAGGGACGTTAGTACATGTGGAATAGTACTAGTATGTATAGATAAATGTCCCATTTTGAAATAGAACGCCAATAAAAGAATGGGGAAAAACTACAGAAACAACAAGTAACAATCAACAACATCCAAATGCAAAGTTTAAAACTTAACAATTTTCAATATACGGATATAATATATATATTGTTTGTTGGGAGATCATTAGCATCGACATACCACCGTAATTTTAGCACAGAGTCCGATCACGATCCGATCGGCTAGGCCGTCTCACCCAAAGACATCAACCACAATCACAATAATTATCTCAATCTTAATCATTGTTTCAATCATAATCTCAAGCACAATCACCACTATGTGTGCGGCATGGCATCCAATCAGGATCCGGCCGGCTCACCACAATGCCGTGTGGATCGACATCACCCTTTTCTAGCAATCATCTCATCTCAATAAAGGGGAATATTCTCATCACATCTATCTTATACCAATAAACGGGTACAATCACAATTCACTCCTTCACCGGCCCGAGTAGTTTCGGGGTTAGGTAATTTCAACCTACCCTTCCTCGATGACTAACAATACTCCAAAAAATATTTTTTTTTCACACAAGTGAAACAAAAGTACAATTATATTTTATATTCACCTCATAACCTTTCACACTATAAATAACTTCATTAGTACTTTCCACCATTCACAACATCTTTATTTCCTTGGCTCCCTTAGCCATACTTATGATTCATCATTCATGGCACGTTGACGTATTTCGTATTCCACATTTTTCATTCTTTGACTTTCCATGATCATCGTCATAAACAAAAACCCATAGAATATTTCGGAAATCATAATTTTATGATCATCAGTAGTGGAGGCTTTAAACACATTAGATCCCTTTCCAAAGTATGTAGCATAAATGACTTTTAATCACAACACGAGTTAAAAATCATAAACGATTGAAACATCGTATCTTTTTAAATACTTAATCAAAAAAGGCAATACACAATTTCAACTCTTGAGTACGTAAGAGGTCAAATCACATTAGAAATATTTATAAAGGAGAGCATGGTGATTTACGGTTTACACATGACTTCAAATCAAATGCACTAGTTACAACAACCATGGCCACTTTTTATATCTCACTCTCAGTTCTTTTACTTTTAAGCATATTTATGGGCCATCAACAAAAAAGAGAAGTTTGGATTAAGGCCTTAAGCATAAATATGAACAATAAGGGTCTTAGGCGCATTGAGTTTTCTTTCACAAATGGGCATAAATACTTGCAATTTAAACATAATTTGAAATCATTCTATCTCGACATATTGGGCATACTAGGATAGATTCCCGATAGAGAACACAAGACGATAGGATAATTTGGTGCACCTTTTTTAGTATATATCCTTCAACACAAGCTTATTTGGAATAGTCAAATATATGAGGAATAACTCGGAATATGGGAATTAGGAACTTGAACCAACCATCCGTGAAACTTACGGGAACATCACGAAATTCCATTTCAAGAGAGAAGTTTAGCCAACATACCTTGCTCGAGCTTTTCTTAAGTCACTACAACGTCCCAACACTCCTAGCAATAACAATCTATAGGAAGATAGCGAAAATCGGATAACAATAAGAAGGATTCCCATTGTGTAACTCTCTTAGTAATTTTGTCAAACACCTACTATGAAAAATAGACTACAAAGCTCTACAATGGTAACCCCTTCCTCCCTCAACAATTTTCAACAAGAAACTTAACCAAAATGGTTCATTAATCCCACATACTACAACCTATTGTTGCATGTATGGCCTATTTCCAACCCCATAATATACTTGAACTCATAACCTCTTTCATGAAAGCTTAGGAGTAGGACTTACCCGGATAGATGATAATCTAGTGATTGACTTCCTTGATTATGTGATTAGAATGCTAGTTATTCTGTGAAATGACGAGTTATGAATGTGATAGTAACAATTATTTCACTCCCCACGTAAGCCTACCTCGGCACCACAAAACCTCAAATTCCTTGGCGAACTTAATGGGGCCTTACAAAAACCCAGACCTATAACCATTCATATTTTTTTGTCAAAACCCATCAACTCATATCTCATGAACTAGAGTCTATAATCATTAATCCAATACTATAATCAATTAGAGGGTGAAAATATTACCTTTTTGACTTTTAGTCCTCTTAAATTCGAGTTCTAAAGATTCTTTTCTCAATAATGATGTCGCAATCGAATATCTAATAATTTGAAGGGTTTACCCATGTTAATAAGGTGTAGGTGAATATACATTACCTTAGAATATTCATTAGAACTTACCTTGGAGGATGTATGGACCTTGGAGGATGTTAGGCTCTTAAGAGCTTCCCTTTCTAGAACAAGTTTTCGTCTTTTGGAGTGTGGGGGATGAGATAGGGCTTTCAAAACGGCCCACCAAGTGTGCGCCCACGTAGCTGAAATCCCAGTCGTGCCCCTAAATGTGCAGCAAGGGTAGTGGCACTGCCATAGGTGCGATGTCCCGCACAGGATAGCTGGGCGCGCATCTGAGCGTGTAGGTTGTGCATTATCCAGTAAAACACCCATAACCCTTTTGCAAATTATTCATTATGACTCCACAATATATCATTAGAAAGGTATTTCAAATGGCTACAACCTTTATCTTTTACATTTCCTCAAATTCCTAACAGATTCGCACAAAATTAGGCTGGAAGATAGACCTTCTATAAATTTAGAGGGTGTTTCGATTGGCTTATTTTAAGTGTTTATTGGATTTTAAGAAGTTTTCTAGTTTTTGTGGTGTTTGCCAATGATAAAAAGTCCTTAAAATCACATACATTTGGCATGAAAACTACAAAAATAATACAAAATCCAAAAGTTGGGTATTACTGACTTATGGCTTTTGACTTTTAACTTATAAGCTATTTACGCACATACTTATCCCGATAGGACATTACATGCCTAAATGTCACATTAATCCTCATTTAACACATTCACACCTAATCCGAATTTACGGTGTGTTACATCAACAACTTGCATATGAAAAGGGAATAAAATTTTAGTGAACAAAAGAGACACCAATACTGAAACCAAACAGTTAGCAAAACATCAATAAACACCTGCAAAAAGTATTTAAACAAGCTTATACAAAAGAATTGAAAATTATTTAATAGCAATACAGGAAAAACCTTTAACTCAACTTTTCTCTACTTGAATTTTCATCGAGTAGAATCAGTTTGTTCTTTGGATATAACATCTGAACTACTTTTAGCATTGTCGTCGATAGACTAAATTTGGTCCCAACAACTCCGCTTCACCAACTTCAAACCAACTAATTGGTGATCTACACCTTCGCCTATACATAGCTTCGTACGGTGCCAATTTGATACTAGAGTGGTAGATGTTATTATAAGAAAACTCAATGAGGGGTATATGATCATCCCAATTACCTTTAAAATAGATAACACACACCCTCAACATATCCTCAAGAGTATGAATAGTGCGCTCTACCTGGTCATCTGTCTGAGGTTAAAAAGTTGTGCTGAGTTCACCCTTGTACCCAATCATTTCTTAAAGGATTTCCAAAACTTTGCTATGAACTGAGCAGTACGATCTGAGATAATGGACAAAGGATTCCCATGCAATCGGATAATTTCCTGGATATACAACTTGGCATAATCCATTGAAGAATTTGTAGTCTTCACTGGCAAGATGTGAGCTGACTTTGTAAGTCGGTCTACAATCACCCAAATCGAATCATGCTTAAGAAATGAGCGAGGTAAACCTGTTATGAAGTCCATGTTTATCATCTCCCATTTCCAAACAGGAATTTCCATACTTTGAGCCAAACCACCAGACCTGTGGTGTTCAGCTTTCACCTGCTAACAATTTTGACACTTAACCACAAAATTTGCTTCACTCTTTTTCATGTCGTTTCACCAATGAATCTCCTTAAGATCATGATACATCTTTGTGGAATCTGGATGAAGAGAATATCTGGAATTGTGGGCTTCAGACATAATCCGTTATGTAATCCCATTTGCATCTGGAACGCATAGTCTGCCTTTTCACCTCATTGTACCATCATCTCCCCCTTGTTCAAAAGTCGTAGTCTTGTATTTGTGAATCCCTTCCTTCAGCTGCAAGAAGTAGGGATCACTGAACTACTTTTCCTTCACTTCGGCTAATAAGGAGGATTTAACCCTGTTCTGAAAAAAAACGCCACCATATTCGGAGTCCAGAAGTCGAACTCCTAGACTTGCTAAGCGGTGGACTTCCTTTGCCATAGTTCGATTGTCTGCTTCAACATGACCTAAGCGTCACATAGAATGTTGACTAAGACCAGGCTATAACATTTGGTTTCCCTGGATGATAGAGGATATCAATATCATAATCCTTGAGAAATTTGAGCCACCTTCTCTGACAAAGATTCAATTTTCTTTGCTTGAAGAAGTACTAGAGACTCTTGTGATTTGTGCAAATATCAACATGCACTCCATACAAATAATCGCGCCAGATATTTAGCATAAATACTATGGCTGCTAACTCAAGATCATGAGTCGGATAATTTTTCTCATGATCCGTGAGCTATCTGAATGCATCGGCTATGACTTTATCGTATTGCATTAACACGCGCCCAAGACCAACCCATGAAGCATCACAATAAATAACGAACCCTTCGGTTCCTTCCGGTAGTGTCAAGACTGGAGCTGAACTCAACCTCTTATTCAACTCCTCATAGCTCTTCTCGCAAACGTCTGACCACTAAAACATGACTTTTGTTTGAGTTAGTCTAGTCAAATGGGACGAGATAAAGGAAAATCCCCCTACGAAATACCTGTAATAGCCTGCTAGACCCAAGAATCTTCTTATATCGGAAACTGAGGTGGGTCTAGGCTAGTTCCTCAGTGCCTCTATTTTCTGAAAATCCACCTTCAGGTCTTCGCCAGAGATGACATGGGCCAAAAACGCTACTGATTTCAACCAGAATTCGCACTTAGAATATTTTGCATATAGCTTGTCATCCTGTAGTGTCTGCAACAAGATTCTAAGATGTTCTACATGGCTAGTCTCTCTACGGGAGTAAATCACGATGTCATCAATAAACACAATAACGAAAAACTCAAGATAAGGCTTGAAGACCCTATTCATAAGGTCAATGAAAGTTGCTGGTGCATTCGTTAAACCAAACGACATTACCAAAAATTTGAAATGTCCATAACGAGCCCTGAAAGTTATTTTAGGAACATCAACTTCCTTAACCTTCAATTGATGGTATCCTGATCTGAGGTCAATCTTGGAATAACACTGGGCACCATGAAGTTGATCGAATCAATCATCTATTCTAGGAATTCTATAAGGCAGAATAGATATCGGCTTAGTGCCGGGGAGTAGATCAATTCCAAATTCAATCTCTCTATCACGAGGGACTCCAGGAAGAGCTTTGGGAAACATTTCTGGGAACTCATTTACAATTGGTACTGACTAGAAAGTGGGAATCTGAGCATCTGCATCCCTAACGCGAATCAGGTGAAAGATATACTCTTTAGAGATTATCTATCTCGCTTTATGATAGAAAATAAAACTACCCCTTAGGTGCTACCGCATTACCCTTCCATCTAAGACTGGTTTTCCTGGAAATTCGAAACTTACTATTTTGGTTTTAGAACCCACTGTGGAATAAAGAGACTTTAACCAATACATGCCCATGATTACATCGAATTCTACCATCTCTAATTCTACTAAGTTAGCTACAGTGAGGCGATGATACATTTTTATTGGACATCCCTTATAGATACGTCTAGCTATAATTGATTCTCCAACTAGAGTGGATACTTCAAAGGGTTCACACAACTTTTCCGGTTCTATGCCAAATTTCTTAGAAATATGGGGTTGCATAAGATAGGGTGGATCCCGGATCCATAAGAGCGTAAACATCAAAGGTGAAGACTGTTAGCATACCTGTGATAATATCTCCACGAGCCTCTGTATCGTGATGGCGTGCCAGTGCACACAAGCGGTTCCGAACACCGCCCGTATTACCGGACAATGCTGCACCATGCCCTTGTTGGGCCTTAGAGTTATGATGGGCTGCTGAATTAGTGGATTGAGCTATATTGCCTTCATTATTTTTCCTTGCTGATGGATAATGCCTCAAGAAGTGGCTCTGCTGACTGCACCCAAAGCAACCATTTGTGCCTAAACGATACACCCATTTGTGCCTTTTACCACACGTGTTGCAAATAGGGTAATCATGGACTCTGTAGCCCACACTAGCATGTGACTGTGAGTCTGCGGCTCTGGTATTCCGGTTTTTCTTGTTAAACATGGACCACTGAACTGGTGCACTAGTTGAAGATGGAGCAAGTCCTGATTTTGGTTTCCTTAAGAACTAGCGATTACTGAATCCTTAAGATCCCCCCATGGCTGAAATTTCCTGCAGTCTTAGCTCTCTTCAACCTAGGACTCTTGAATCTAGGCTCTTATACCAAGCTTTGTCATGCCCCGAATCATCGCCTGGGCATAACACGTCACTTGGCGCCTGACTGAATATGACCGAGCGAACTAACTGGATGGTTAGATCAACAAGTGGTATAATTGTAAGCTGGCTATAAACATGCAACATGCTGATTTACTAAAGAGTCTAACTGAAATATCATAAATCCAGAAAGTACTCAAAAGTCTATAAGTATAAACGAATAGCCAACAAGGCTAACACATAAAGTATGCTAACATCCGAATGACTGGACTATAGTCTACGAAGCCTCTAAAGAATACTAAAATCCTAATTGTTTATTGGGACAATGTGTCTGACATACCTTACTAGCTGAAATAGTATAAATACTGAAAAAGAGGGATAATGCCTCGAAAGACTGGGCTCACCAATAGCTGATACGAGATGTCCTTTCAAGTAGCATCGTCAAGCTGTAAATCATTACATGCATCGCGAGATGCAGGCCCTGGGAAAAAGGGACGTCAATACATTTGAATTACACTGGTATGTAAAACAACTGAAAGAAAGAACTGCAAATACTGAAATTGGAATTGAACAGCTGAAAAAGGAAGTAAAGATATGAATACTCCATCTTCTAATTGATGAACCACCTGTCTATCTAAATAACTAAATTATGGCCTTAGGCCCAATATATATATATATATATATATATAGTGCATAAACTGTGGCCTCAGACCAAAGTATACGTGTACAAAATTGCAGCCTCATGCCCAAATACAGGTATTCAACATTCAGGATTTAAAATGAGGAAGTGAGAATAATAATGCAACTCATGATACTAAAATACTGAATCATACTAGGTTGCATGATACTGGAATGTTGAATAGGACTAGACTGTGACATGTATTCACAATAAAAGGATTTATCATAACTAAATCTCATGGGATATTTAATGAATGATGAACCAATGGCATCTAGAGAATAGGGGTTCTACAACTATTCATGCAACTGAGCCATATTTACTTTCTGAGAAAATTCGTAATAGTATAAGAATGAGACATAGGGAGAATCATAAACATTCCCAAACGTAGAGAGTTGGCCTCACATAATTTGACGATGGACTTTTTAAGCGTATCACAATGTTCATGGCCTCTTTCCACAATAATCTATGGCAATATATATCAAGATGAACCAATATTATCACTAAGGCTCTTGTTTTGGTAACTTAGAAATTGTATCAAACACTTTATGGGCGTAAAGACTCATCGCCTGAAAATGTTATAATCAATATCATTCTTCATCACCCATAAAATAAACAACACCCTTTGCCAATAATCAACAATCAAAACCCAAACCTATAACTGTTCATGCTTTTCTGTCAAACCCATCAACTCATATCTCAGGAACTCGAGTCTATAATCATTAATCCAATACTATAACCAATTAGAGGATGAAGATATTACATTGTTGTCGTTCAATCCTCTTGAATTCAAGTTATAGAGTTTCGTTTCTCAACAATAATGTATCAATAGAATATCTAATAATCTGAAGGGTTTACATATGTTAATAAAGTGTCGGAGAACATAAATTAGCTTAGAATCATCATTAGAACTTACCTTGGATGATGAGGGGACATTGGCGGAAGTTAGGTTCTTGTGAGCTTCCCTTTCTAGAGCAAGGTTTCGTGTTTTGGGGTGTGTTGGACGAGGTAAGGCTTTTAATACGTCCCTCCAGGTGCGCACCCATACAGTTGAAGGTCCAGTTGTGCACCTGAACGCGAAGCAAGGGCAGTGGCACTGCCACAAGTACGATGTCGCGCACAGGACAGCTGGACGCGCATCCGAGCGCACAGGTTGTGCGTTGTCCAGTAAAATATGCATAAATATTTTCACAGAGATCCGTTTGGGATCCACAGAATATCATTGAAAGGATATTTCAAAGGGCTACAACTTTCATGTTTTAAGTTTTCTCAAATTCCAAACATATGTTCAAGAAATCTGGCTAGAAGACAGACCTTCTATAAACTTACTTAATTGATTTTATCGCATCTTATGCACCTCACTTTTCATCCTAATTACAAAAGTACTATTTCCTCCTATACTCATCCCGATAGGACTTCAGATGCCTATAATGTCACATTCATACTCATTTAACACATTCACTCCTAATCCAAATTTACGAAGTTATATATTATCTCCCCCTTGAGATCATTCGTCCTTGAATGATTGTCCTGACTGTAACTAAGGCTAACTCTGGACCTTAAACGGGTTTGATGGAAACATGTGAACACTGAACTGTCATGAAAAACCTTTAATTCAACTTTTCTCTACTTGAATTTGTATCGAGCAGAATCCGTTTATTCTTTGGATATAACATCAAAACTACTTTTAGCATTATCATCGATCTTTCTCTATTTCTATTTACACCAAGGCTCGCATCATCATCGATCATAATAGGTTTCAGATTTTTTTTAGCTTTCTCACATCGACTATATTTCTTAGTCCTCGTCTTAATATTCTTAACAAGGTTATCAACTTTCTTCGTCTGCGACCAAGTCATTCTAATGCTTTCTTATTGATAGCTTTTTGTTGGAGCAGTAGAGGACTCAAAATTATCATCATTATTGGGGAACTAATCATACCCGTCCGCTTCAGAAATAAGGGTTGGGGTAAGTTCCTAAATGTATCAACATCAAACTTACTCCTTTTACCAGAAATCTTCAAATGACTTTTAAGAAAAAACATGAAACAATAAGCCATGCTACAATAATAAAACCACATATCAACACAATCACAATCAATAACAGTGAATGTGAAACATTTTCCAAATCCATAAAAGTTTCAAAACACGCTCAATATAGATTTATTTTTTAAATCTTGTCTTGAGTGCATAAAAGTTATACTTCCTTTTACGGATTTAAACCCTTATGATTGACTTTTGAGTTACTTATCTATTTATATATAAATGGGATATACAAATAGGGAAAATATTAATAAAGTTGATATTATTAATTTTTAGGAGTGAGTATGATTAAATACTAGTTAAGTCAAAACAAAAAAAAAGGAAAAAAAAAAGAGAAAGACACTTAAGAATTGGGCCTAAAACCCATAGAAGCACCTGTTGAATGAAAAAGGAAAAGAACGAGAGGTCAAGGTCTGGGAAAGAATTGCAAGAAATTCAAAACAACAAAAAAATTGATTTTCAAAGAGCAAGAAAGAACAAGGCAACGTGTAGGTCATTGTGAGAGNGGGAAAATATTAATAAAGTTGATATTATTAATTTTTAGGAGTGAGTATGATTAAATACTAGTTAAGTCAAAACAAAAAAAAAGGAAAAAAAAAAGAGAAAGACACTTAAGAATTGGGCCTAAAACCCATAGAAGCACCTGTTGAAAGAAAAAGGAAAAGAACGAGAGGTCAAGGTCTGGGAAAGAATTGCAAGAAATTCAAAACAACAAAAAAATTGATTTTCAAAGAGCAAGAAAGAACAAGGCAGCGTGTAGGTCATTGTGAGAGTTATTCCGCTAGACCTTCTTTAGGCCACGATCGAGGTAATGTTTTTTGTTGAATTGTAAGCTATAACATCATTATACACTAGAATCTAACACTCTAATGGGGTAAATTCATAGGAAAGTTTACAAACCCCCAAGAACACCCATCAAGTACGAGTTAGGTTTTTGGTATTACAAGATATATTTGTCACTTTTATTGGATTGCTATAACGTGTTAAAGTTGTTAGAGATAGTAAAGAATTGTTAGAACAAGACCTCACCCCAACACTTAAAAACTTAGAAGTTGAACATAAAGTTCATAGAATTGAGAAAATATTAATATTTTGTGAAAGTTAGATACTTATTGTGACTTATTATTGTAGTATTTGATCGTTGAGTTGATTACAAGAATTGGAACTTACATTGTTGCTTGAAATAAGAAATTGAGGTGGGTGGATATAACCCTTTACTAAAGTGGTTCTACTCA
>AWOL01S0099397.1:10556-28015 GCA_000715115.1 Nicotiana otophora
AGAGGCAGTTGCTTCCGACTCTGTCATTACATGTATTGTTCCGATCTGTCATAGAGATGCGTCGGTTTTATTTGATCCAGACTCCACTTATTCCTATGTGTCCTCTTATTTTGACCCGTATTTGGGCGTATATCGGGATTCCTTGAGTTCCCCTGTTTATATGTCTACTCCTGTGAGAGTTCCCCTGTTGTGGACAGCATGTATCGGTCGTGTTTGATTGCTCTTAGTGGTTTTGGGACCAGAGCCAATTTATTATTTCTCAGTATGGTAGACTTTGATGTTATTTTGGGCATGGACTAGTTGTCGCCCCATTATGCTATTCTTGATTGTCACGCCAAAATCGTGATGCTGGCTATGCCAGGATTACCGCGATTAGAGTGGAGAGGTACCTTAGAGTATACTCCCAGCAGAGTTATTTCATTTCTTAAAGTTCAACGAATGGTTGAGAAGGGGTGTGACGCATATCTAGCTTATGTGAGAGATGGTAGTATTGATACTCCTACAATTGAGTCAGTCCTAGTAGTGAGGGACTTTCCAGATATATTTCTAGCTGATTTTTCGGGTATGCTGCCCGACTGAGATATTAATTTTGGCATTGATTTTTTGTCGAGCACTCAGCCTATCTCTATTCCTCTGTATCATATGTCTCCTCCTGAGTTGAAGGAATTGAAGGAGCAGTTACAAGAGTTGCTTGATAAAGGCTTCATTTAGCCTAGTGTATCACCTTGGGGTGCTCCTGTCTTGTTTGTGAAGAAGAAGGATGGTTCTATGCGTATGTGTATTGATTATCGCAAGCTGAACAAAGTTACAGTGAAGAACAGGTATCCATTGCCTTGTATTGATGATTAATTTGATTAGCTATAGGGTGCCAGGGTGTTTTCCAAGATTGACTTACATTCCAACTATCATCAGTTGAAGATTCGGGAGCCAGATATCCGGAAGACTGCTTTCAGGACTGTGTATGGTCACTACGAGTTCCTTGTGATGTCATTTGGGCTGACCAATGTCCCAGCAACTCTTATGCACTTGATGCACAGTGTGCTCCGGCCTTATCTTGACTCTTTCGTCATTATGTTTATTGACGACATTCTGGTGTACTCCCGGACTCGGGAGGATCATGAGCAACACATGAGGACTGTGCTTCAGACCTTGAGAGAAAAGAAGTTATATGCAAAATTTTCAAAGTGTGAGTTTTGGCTAGACTCAGTGGCATTCTTGGGTCATATAGTATCGTGTGATGGGATCCAGGTGGATCCTAAGAAGATTGAAGCAGTGTAGAGTTAGCCCAGACCGTCCTTAGCTACTGAGATTCGGAGTTTTCTTGGCTTGGCTGGGTATTACCGTCGATTTATAGAGGGTTTCTCATATATTGCATCACCTATAACCAGGCTGACCTAGAAGGGTGCTCCATTCAGGTGGACATAGGAGTGTGAGGAGAGCTTTCAGAAGCTCAAGACAGCTTTGACTACAACCCAGTATTGCTATTGCCTACATGTTTGGGGTCTTATACTGTATATTGTGATGCATCGCGGATTGGTATTGGTGCGGTGTTGATGAAGGACTGTAGGGTGATTGCCTACGCATCCACACAGCTGAAGGTGTATTGAAAAAAACTATCTTGTCCATGACCTTGAGTTGGAAACTATTATTCATGCCTTGAAGATTTGGCGGCACTATTTGTACGATGTCCCTTGTGAGATCTACACTGATCACCGGAGTTTGCAGCATCTGTTCAAACATAAGGATCTTAACTTGCGTCAACGGAGGTGGTTGTAGTTGCTTAAGGATTATGATATCACTATTTTGTACCATCTCGGAAAGTCCAATATGGTGGCCGATGCTTTGAGTCGAAGGGAAGAGAGTTTGGGGAGCTTAGCATATCTACCAACAACAGAGAGCCCATTGGCATTGGATGTTCAGGCCTTAGCCAGCCAGTTTGTTAGATTGGATATTTTTGAGCCGAGTCGAGTATGGCTTGTGTGGTCTCTCGGTCTGCTCTTTATGATCGTATCAGGGAGTGTTAGTATGAGGAACCCCATCTGCTTGTCCTTAAGGACACAATTCAGCACGGTGATGCCAAGTAAGTTTCTATTGGAGACGATGGTGCACTGAGGATGCAGGGCATGCTATGTGTTCCCAATGTAGATAGTTTGCGTAAGTTGATTCTCCTGGAGGATCACAGTTTGTGGTACTCCATTCACTCAGGTGCCGCGAAGATGTATCGGGACTTAAGACAACATTACTGGTGGAGAAGAATGAAGAAGGACATAGTGGAATATGTAGCTCGGTGTCTGAATTGCCAGCAGGTAAAGTATGAGCATCAGCGGCCAGGCGGATTTCTTCAAAAGTTAGAGATTCCTGAGTGGAAATGGGAGCGGATCACTATGGATTTCGTTGTTGGGCTTCCACGGACTTAACGGAAGTTTGATATAGTTTGGGTGATTGTGGATAGGCTGACCAAGTCATCTCATTTCATTTTTGTGATGGCTACCTATTCTTCCGAGCAGTTGGCTCGAATTTATATCCGCGAGATCGTCAGGCTTCATGGCATACCGGTATCTATCACCTCTGACTGGGGTACTCAGTTTACATCATGGTTCTGGAGGGCCATACAACATGAATTTGTATTCGAGTGGAATTGAGCACATCATTTCACCCTCAGACGGACGGACAGTCCGAGTGCACTATTCAGATACTGGAGGACATGCTTCATGCTTGTGTGATAGATTTTGGGGGTGCTTGGGACCAGTCCTTGCCACTTGCGGAGTTTGCTTATAATAACAGTTACCAGTTGAGCATTCATATGGCACTGTATGAGGCCTTATATAGGAGGCAGTGCCAGTCTCTAGTGGGTTGGTTTGAGCCGGGCGAGGCTAGGTTATTGGGCACAGACTTGGTTCAGGATGCTTTGGAGAAGGCTAAGGTGATTCGGGATCGACTTCGCATAGCCCAGTCCAGACATAAGAGTTATGTGGATCGCAAGGTTCGTGATATTGCATTCATGGTTGGAGAGCGGGTCCTGCTCCAGGTGTCACCCATGAAGGGTGTTATGAGGTTCGGAAAGAAGGGCAAGCTGAGCCCAAGGTTTATCGGCCCATTTGAGATGTTGCGTCTTGTTGGGGAGGATGCTTATGAGCTTGCCTTACCTCCCCGTCTAGAAGGAGTTCATCCGGTATTCCATGTTTCTATGCTCCGGAAGTATAACGGCGATCCGTCTCATGTGTTGGGTTTCAGCTCAGTCCAGTTGGACAAGGATTTATCTTATGTTGAGGAGCCGGTGGCTATTTTGGACAAGCAGGTTCAAAAGCTGAGGTTAAAGAACATTGCTTCTATGAAGGTACCGTGGAGGGGTTAGCTGGTCGAGGAGGAGACTTGGGAGACCGAGCATGATATGCGCAATCGCTATCCTCATCTTTTCACCACTTTAGGTATGTCTCTATACTCGTTCGAGGACGAACGATTATTTTAAGAGGGGGAGGATGTAACGACCCGACTGGTCATTTTGAGAGTTATAGCCCTAATCCCCTATTTACTGTTTTTCCCGTATCGTTTTTTGCTTATGTGACTTTACCGGGAGGTTATTGTTGTGGTTTTCGGAGTGATTTTCGGACACTTAGTCCCTAAAACAGAAGCTAAGTCTTAGGATTTTGACTGTAGTCGAAACTGTGTGAAGACGACTCCGGAATGGAGTTCCGTCGGTTTCGTTAGCTCCGTTGGGTGATTTTAGACTTAAGAGTGTGTCCGGACTATGAATTTGAGGTCTGTAGCTGATTTAGCCTTGAAATGGCAAATGTAGAATTTTTGGAAAAAGCAAAGCAGGATTATACGTTTCAAATAGTACGTTTCTTGTATGTGACTTGTGTGTATAATTTGAGGTCAATCGGACATGATTTGATAGGTTTTGACGTCGTTAGTAGAATTTGGAAATTTCAAAATTCATTAGGCTTGAATCCGTGTGCTATTCGTGTTTTTGATTTTGTTTGAGATGGTTTGAGGAGTCGACTAAGTTCGTATGGTGTTTTAAGACGTGTTGGTATGTTCGGTTGAGCTCTCGGGTGCCTCAGGTTGATTTCGTGTGGCAAACAGTTGGATGTTGAAGGACTGCTGAAGTTTGTACTCAGCTGGTGTGATCGCACCTATGAGGGTTTTGGCCGCAGGTGCGGCAGGTGGAGCGCATGTGTGGAAGTGATGGGAGTCAGCAGGCTTCGTAGGTGCGATAATGTTCCCACACCTGCGATTCCGCAGATGCGGACTAGTGGTCGCAGAAGCGGAGGCAGCTGGGGTGAGTGGTTTCCGCAGAAGCGAAGTTTCCTTGCATAAGGGAGCCCGCATGAGCAGGATTTTTGGCCGCAAGTGCAAAAGGCCTGGGCAGAACATATAAATACGAGGATTCCAAGATTTTTCACCATTTCTATTATTTTGAGCTCGGGTTTTGGCAGTGTTTGAGAAGATTTTCAAGGGAATTCTTGAGGTAAGCTCCTTATGTTCATTTTTCTTCAATAATTACGTTTTCCCTTCTCATTGTCCACCTAGGTGGTGTGTTTTTGAGGTGAAATTTGGGGGTTTGAGGTTAGGGATTTGGAGAGTTGAGTTTTGGGATTTGAATGGATATTTGGTATCAGATTTTGATTAATTTGGTATGGTTAGACTCGTGAGTGAATGGAATTTCGGATTTTGTGACTTTTGTCGGATTTCGAGACGTGGGCTCGGGGGCCAGGTTTGAGCCGATTTCAGATTTTTTCTTATAATTTCGTATTTTTCTTGTGGAATTGATTCCTTTAGCCTGTATTGATTGTATTGTACTATTTGTGGCTAGATTCGGGATATTTGGAGGCCGACTGGCGAGGCAAAGGCATTTTGGTGTAGATTTTTGCTCGGATTGAGGTAAGTAACAGTTCTAAATCTGGTTCTGAGGGTATGAAACCCTCGGATTTTGTATTATGTGACTGTTTTGGAGGTGACGTACATACTAGGTGACGGGCGTATGGGCGTGCACCACGTGAATTGTGACTTAGTCCATTCCATGAAAGTGTAATGTTGAATAAACTTGTTTTTAGTTATATGCTCTCCATGTATTATAGAAATTTGACTGTAAATCATTTTAGAAACCATGTTTAGGCTATGAGTTTGGTACTGTTGAGACCCACAGAGGTCGTGTTACATGTTGAATTGCCCGCTAAATATTATTTGTACTCAGTCTTAGTTTTTATTCGTATATCATACCTCAGTCTCTATTATTCTTGTTGATACATCATATCATTGCTGTTTGGGCTGATTTTTATGATTTCTAAGAGCTCGAGAGACTGATGATTGAATGAGGCCGAGGGCTTGATTTGTGAGGATATTTATGTGATCGAGCTGCACGCCGCAGCATATTTCATTGATTTATGCCATGATTGGCTTAATATAGTGCTTGGGCTGTAGGAGCCCCTACGGAGTTTGTACAAACCCCCAGTGAGCGCAGGTACCTACTGAGTGTCGAGTGCCGAGCCCCGAGTGCTGAATAACCGTGATGAATGAGTGACTGTGAGGAATGAGTGATTGTGAGATTGGAGTGAATGGGAGGACTGAGTGATTGTTGCCCTGAGAGGCTGCATATGATTTCATTATTGTTGCACATAGTTGCCATATATCACTGTTTTTGAAAACTTCTGAGAGATATTTTTATCCGGTTTTACTTGAACTTGGCATGTATAAGCTGATTTGACTAAATTTGCCGGATTTGAAAGCATGTCTATTTTCCTGTTGAGACTACTGGAAATGAACTATAATTGTGTAGTTCGTCACTATCTTTCGGCTCTTTATTTATTATTATTACTTACTGAGTTGGTTGTACTCACACTACACTCTGCACTTCGTATGCAGATCTAGGAGTGTCTGGACGCGGAGGGTGTTGATATTTCACATAGCTGACCATTGGAGATATCGAGGTAGTTGTCTGGCGTTCGCATTCCTTGCTTCTCCTTCCTTATCTTTTATTTTGTTGTATTTAGATCTAGACTTTGATAGACACTTCATTTCTAGACTGGTGATGTATAGATGCTCATGGGCTCAGTGACTCCCCGATATCGGGAGCTATTTTCCGCACTTGTGTTTTTGGGTTTTAACCCTGTTTATGAAAACTTTGCTTATTTACAATTTCTTGATTCATTTTCTGTTAAATATTGGAAGTATTTTGGAAATGTCGGCTTGCCTAGTACCATCGATAGGCGCCATCATTACAGGTTAGGATTTGGGTCGTGACACCTCCCATTACCCAAATCTCTCACCCTTACCCCCAATTCGGACCGGTATAGTGTGGTACGGGTACCGGTATGGATCAACATGGGTACGGGTAATACCCTCCCCTTAGACAACCTTAATCCAGTGGTATCTATTAATGAGAGAATTTCTTAAAAGGGAAGGAGAGGACCAAAGTACTGAATTCTGTTGGGAAGGATTTTTTAATTTGAGGACATAGCATGCGCACATGTCTGACATAGCTAACGACCGTTAGGCCATGCATAGTTTTCCCCCACGTTACTCTTATTCCTTTTACACCTTACTTTAGTTCCAAACTCAACCCAAAGGTGGGTTGAACTATTTTAATAACTAGTCTCAGTGTACGCGTGTTGCGTGTGTACCCTATTTTAATAAATAATATTTTTTAAAATATAATATTATAACTACTTTTTTTATTTTAATTTAGCTGAAATATTTCACTTATCGAGAGTTAAATTGACAAAAGTTTAAAGCTAAATTGGATTATCTTAACTCATTATTTTAAAATTAAAATTTATATATTTTAAAATTATATGAAAAATGCTATAAGTTGAAATTTTTCTCATGTTAATACGATAAAACTATATTTGAAATGTTAGTCAATTGTCTCATAGTTTTGACTCTTGATAAGCGAAATATATCATCTAAATTAAAACGGAAAGAGTATTATATTAGAATTATAAAATAAAAGTGTAAGCTCCTTGTCACGACCCAAAATCCTAACCTGTCGTGATGGCGTCTATCTCAATACTAGGCAAGCCGACAACACCAATAACTCACAATTTCTTTTAAATACTGAAAACATAAAAATTAAGTTTAAGAGTAAATCCCACAAATATTGGAAATAAATACACTCCCAAAATCTGGTGTCACTGAGTACATGAATATCTATACATTACAACACGGTCTATAATAATCTGAGACCAAATACAATAAACAAAAGGATAGGGAAGGGGAGACAAGGTCTGTGAAACATGGCAGCTACCTCTGAATCTCCGGAAAATCAACTGTGCGAAAGAATCAACACCCACTGTGTCTGGGATCACCAGGATCTGCACACGAAGTGCAGGGTGTAGTATGAGTACAACCAACTCAACAAGTAATAATAATAAATAAAGAATTGAAAGTAGTGACAAGCTTCACAGTTAAGTCCATGTACAATACTTTGCAACATAAAAAGGTAGGCAAACTTTCAAGTTCTACATTTAAAACTCCACAACAATTTCATATCAAATTTGACTGAAACGGAAATAATGTCTTTCAGAGTTTTCCAAAATAGTGAAATATGACAGCTGGAATGCAGTAATAATGGAATCAATGCATTCTCTCAGAGTAGCAGTCACTCAGTCCTCCCATTCACTCCAACCTCATAGTCACCCTTTCCTCTCAATCACTCAGCACTCGACACTCGCACTCAGTAGGTACCTGCGTTCACTGAGGGTGTGTAAAGACTCCGGAGGGGCTCCTTCGACCCAAGCACTATAACAAGCCAATCATGGCATAAATCAATAAAATGTGATGCGGCGTGAAGCCCGATCCGATAAATATCCTCACAATTAGTCCCTCGGCCTCACTCAGTCATCAACTTCTCCAGTCTCTCTGGCTCTCAGAAATCATGATAAACAGCCCAACAACAATGATATGATGCATCAATAATGAACAAGAGAGATTGAGATGTAATATGCAAGTAAAACTGTGACTGAGTATAAAATAGTAATTTAACCGATAATTTAACATGTACACGGCCTATTTGGGTCCCAACAGTGTCAACACATGGTTTAAAGATGATTTATAGTTCAATTTCCCTAATACGTGGAAAACTGTATGGGTAGCAACAATTTATTCAACAACACAGATCCATGGAATTGACCAAGTCACAATTCCTACAGTGCACGCCCACACGCCCGTCTCCTAGCATGTGCGTCACCTCATTACCAATCACATAACCCATAATTCGAGGTTTCATACCCTCACGACCATATTTATAACTGTTACTTATCTTAAACCGTATAATTCTTTATTCTGCAATGCCTTTGCCTCGCGAATTGTCCTCCAAATGCCTCGAATCTAGCCACAAATAATTTGATTCAGTCAATACAAATTATAAGAATTAATTCCATATGAAAATACAAATTCTCCAAAAAAACAATCCGAAATTGCACTCAAAAATCGTCTGTAGGGCCCACATATCGAAACCTGATAAAAGTTACAAAATATGAATGCCCATTCATCCACGAGTTCAACCATACCAAATTTACCAAATTCCGACAACAACTCCACCTTTAAATCCTCAAATCTTATTTTCAAATCCTGTTACAACCCAAAATCCCACCACGGGCGTCGTGATGGCACTTAGTCTCTAAGACTAGGTAAGACGATTACAATTATAATTCAAGCCTTTTTTTTAATCAAAACCAACAACGGAAATAGTTATAACATCTTCCCAAGACTGATAATACTGAGTCACGAACTCTAACTAAATACACGTAATGATCTCAAGGATTGAATATACAATATTGTTCGAATAAGAGTTGACAGTACAATAAAATGGAAAGACTCCAAGGGACTGCGACGACCAAGAAGCTCTACCATGAATCCTTGCGATCAACACACTAACTCTTCCCGAGTCCGATATCTCCAATATCTGGCTCTGCACAAAAATGTGCAGAAGTGTAGTATGAGTACACCACAGTTGGTACCCAGTAAGTATCAAGACTAACCTCGGTGGAGTAGTGACGAGGTACAGTCAAGACACTCACTAGTCAAATAAACTGTGCAATATAGTTGTATACAATAGTACTGGAAAACAACTAGCAATGATAACAATAATATCATCCAGTGATATAACATCAAGACAACAAAACCATCATGATTATTGCTCAAACGAATAAGGAACACAAGTACAACCAATTAATCAAGTCCTTCCAATATAAATCCTTCACATATTATTCTTAAAATAAATATTCTAATATATTTCTTTTGAATAAATATCTTTCGAATATACTTCTTTCAAATAAATATCTTTTCAAGTAAAATTCGCCATGTGACACCTCATTTCACAATCATAAAAATTACGGGTCTCAACTCACTTTCATATTTTTCACGGCACATTGCGCCCATATTTCTATCATAACCACACGGACAACTCACGTGTCAATAATAAAATCATTATATTTTTTCCGGCACCTCATACCCATATTTCTTTCATAATTACACGGACAACTCACGTACCAAAATATCAATGTATATAAGATCCGCATGATCAATTTATTTTCAATAAAGTAAGTTTATAAGTTTTAAACCAAGTAAGAAATCATCAAAGAAATGAGTTTATTTTTGAACTTGTTTGGGTGAAGAAAATGACATTTCAATTAAAATGGAGCATCCGATGACTACTAATTTGGATGTAAAATTTATTAAATTAAAACATAATAGCAAAATCGTTTATTTGAAACAACTCAAATCTCGAAAACTAGTAAAAATCATAAACACAAATCCTCAGAGTCTTGTACAAAGAGCCAAAGCCAACACGATACAACAAGGAATACAAAACACATAATAAAATCAAATATACATCGCGGAAGAACATAAGAATTTACATATCACGGAAAAACAAAATAACCAAAGGCAAGTGCAACCATAGAAAAATATCAACAAAGGGCACTCCCGAGATACCGCCTAGTAGTTCCAAATCATAAATAAATTTCAACAAAGGGCACTCCCGAGATACCGCCTCGTAGTCCCAACATAAATATCAACAACAACAATGCCCTCAGGCCATCACAAGTCATCACAAATCAATCTCCGACATAGCCCACCTTGTCTCGCCACGTACGCAATAATAAAGTAAATGCCCGCCTTGTCTCACTGTACGCACATAATAATATTCCCACCTTGTCTCGCCACATGTGCAAACTCACATATATAGCCCGCCTTGTCACGCCGCATGTGCATATATTAATAGTAACAATAGCACGACAGAAACCTCGTGCAAACATCCGAACAAACCTCCCAACAATATCATGTGCCAATATTACAACATCTCATAAATTGCACCTCAAGTACTTAAAGATTACAATAAATCACAAATTACACATCGACTGCTCAAATATCAAAACATATTGCATATTGCACCTCAAATGCTCAAATATTTTAACTTTCCACAGAAATCAACAATACATTATTTTTCATAATATGGAGCCCATGACTCGACCATAATGTGCACAAAAATCTTAACAAAAATATCTGGGAGCGAACAACTCAACAAAATAATATTTCACAATTTAAAACTTTGCCTCAATATGATTTACGGCCTTTATAACTCAATACGAATTTCAACAACATGAACTGGAAAATAATTCATCAAGGAACAACGCCTTCTTAAATCCAAATTTTTAGATAAATATATAAACTCCTCAATTTAAACTTATTTAATTAATCATTTGCATATGAAAAATCCATAATGTGATTATTTCCAAGAAATATCAAATCAACAAGCACACGGAATTCACATAAAAATCCAAGTGACAATCACACCAAGTTATCATATAAAATACAAACTCGACAAACAAGGATTGAGGCATGACAAATAGAGGATTTAATAAGTGCCAATAATTTCCAATTTATTACATAAGGGCGTCTAAGAATTTTAACCGAAAGCATTTGCACATATAAACCAAGTACGTACTCGTCACCTTGCGTACATGGTTTTTCAATTACACAGTTTTTTACATAAGACTCAATGCCTAAGGGGTAATTCCCCAACTCAAGGTTAGGCAAGTTACTTACCTCGACGAAACTAAACCGATATTTCAAATGATCTTCGCGAGTGAAACCACCTCTGGACGGCTCAAATCTGAAATTCGTCCCTTAATAATACTACGATGGTCCCCCACACTAAACAACTTTAAATCTATAACAATGCAACACCATTGCACCAATATTAGCAAGATTTCTATACTTTAAGTCATTTAGACATTTTATCAAACATCTAATGTGCATATTTTTCAACAACCTCCTTCAATGGAATTTCTTCACCTAACAATCACATTCCACACAAATGATTGGCCTCACAATCGTCTCTAGGTCATCCATAACTTCCCTTAGCACATGCATGCCCAACAATTTACTCCCAACCCACAAATCTTATCAATTAACTTATTTTACAATCTCTACAATACCAACACACCTAGGTTGGGAACTTATTGCTTACAATCACCATCCTATAAGTCCTAACACATATTTCATACATAAATAATCACCATGAATTAGTTAGAGAACGGTAGACTTACCTCTTGTAGACCAAATCTTGAAAGACAACTTTTGGGGTGTTCTTGAGATTTTGAAGAAATCCTATGGAATCCAATACAAAACCTTGTTATAACTAGTGATTGAGAAGTGAAATCATCATAAAAACACACTTAAAACACACCTTAGGTAGTATGATAACTCTGGGGTGACTTGAGAATGAGAGGGGAGGTTTAATCTCAAAAGAATGAGGCTATTTCTCTCTCCTCATCCCTTTTATTTCAATTTCACACCTTTGGCGTACAGGTCCGTGCCCAGCGCCAACCAAAACACCCCAAAAATTTTGCTTCTGACTTTGGTGTTTTGATTCGCGCCTTGCACCCTCCTGGGCTCCCAAACGCGGCCCATTTTTCTAACAGGATAGTCTTCAGTAAAATACCTATAACGTTTTATAGGAACATCAAAATGATAAACGGTTTGATGCGTTGGAAACTAGACTCAAATGGCTTTAATTTTATAGGTATATCACCACCTAAGCCTTTATATTTTGGTAGTTACATGCATTTGAAGTCGTATCTTGTGAGAATTTATTCGAAACTTTAGGCCATTGCATAGCCCTCAACGTGCCTTAGTTCTAGGGATCTCCTTAGACCCTAAGAACATCCAATACACCTCCTACACTTAATATCATGATCATCTAAGTTGTTCTAGTCCTTAACTTCTCGTAGAAAGGCAAGATGATACTTAAGCAACTTGTGAGCGTGCTTATGGACTCGGACTAATAGGAAATTCGAGGGGCCTCACATCCTCCAACAACACTAGAATCACGAATCGCGCATCGATTCAAGCCTAAGAAACTTATGAACTTCTAAATTTCCAAACTTGACCTTATACGCAAATCATATCACATATTACGAAGCTACTCGAGACCTTAAGTCGTTGAATGGGACGTAAATTCTCATAACGACAAGTTGGGTCGTTACAAATCCCTAGGCCCAAATCCTCTAATTTCACCTCAAAAATACGTACTCTAGTCGAAATACTCAATGATAATCCAATAAATACTTCTTATACGGTACCTTATACACTTCTTTCTTCCAACTTCAAGAAGCATATCAATAATAACACAACAACAACCTCAAGAACATGTAGAAAAGATGAAATCTTACCTTAATAAACTAGGACCTGCCAATTTGCTCCAAACAGTCATACCATAAGCAGCTACGATAAGCTAATCTATGAGAGATAGAGGGATAAATTCTCTATTATGATTTTGCTGCCCACGTTTTGCCCTATCAAAAGATAGAAAGTTTTTGAAGATAAAATCCCAAAGTTGCCTCTCAATCTCTCACGTTTTTGTGCTTTTAAGGCTAGGTAGTGATACTTGTTAATAATATACATATTTTGAAAAAGAAACTTTGAAGTTTACTAATACTTAGTGGGTTGTGGAGCCCACATAATGATCATTTAATAAGAAAAAAGAAGCTTGGCCATGGAGCAGCGACCAAGATATACCTATCCATGGAACATGAGTCATAAAGTGGAGATTTGAGTGGTCCTACGTGGACTCCATAATTGTCCCCTATTTTGGACACTTATCTTCCACTAATCCCTAATTGCATCCTTGCATTTAACTAATTACCCACATAATTAATTTCTAAATCTCATTTTACTTAAATACTAATATAATTCATATATCTTACTATCAAGGCCATATAGTATAACACTAGTCCATAAATATGGAGTATTATAGCTTGTACCGTATTTTATCCCAAAATGTCAAACTTCGACCAACCTCATTTTCCTCAATTCATTTACCCTCTGACCTTCTCGGCTCTTACTTATCACTTGTTTGAAATAGCATAATACTTATAACCATCAAAATTCAAATCCGGCGTCGTTTACACATAAATCAACATCCAGTTAACTTTTCCAACTTAAGTTTTCAATTATGAGACTAAGTGTCTCAATTCACTCCAAAATCCTTCCGGACCCGAACCAACTAACCTGGTAAGTCATAAAATGTCTATAAAGTATAAATTGAGTAGTAAATGGGGAAACGGAGTTATAATACTCAAAACGACCGGTCGGGTCATTACATTCTTCCTCTCTTAAACAAACGTTCATCCTCGAACGGGTTTAGAATCATACTTGGAGCTTCAAATGCGGATATTTGCTCTGCATCTCCTGCTCAATCTCCCATATAGCTTCTCCGATTGGCTGGCCTCTCCACTGTACTTTCACTGAAGCTATGTTCTTTGATCACAATGTTTGAACTTGCCGGTCTAAAATGGCCACCGTCTCCACATCATAAGTGAAATTACCATCCAACTGCACTGTGCTAAAATCCAAAACATAAGACGGATCCCCGATATACTTCTGGAGCATAGATACGTGAAACACTAGATGAACACCTGATAGACTAGGTGGCAAGGCAAGTTCATAAGCCACCTCTCCAATATTCCTAAGCACCTCGAACGGCCTAATATACCGAGGGCTTAACTTTCCCTTCTTTCTGAACATCAACACACCCTTCATAGGTGAAATCTTGAGCAGAACCTTCTCCCCAACCATGTAAGCAGCATCACGGACCTTACGACCGGTATAACGCTTTTGTCTAGACTGCGACGTGCGAAGCCGCTCCTGAATCAATTTAACCTTCTCCGAAGCATCCTGAACCAAATTAGTACCCAATAGCCTAGTTTCACCCGGCTCAAACCAACCCACCGGAGACCGACACCGTCTCCCATATAAAGCCTCATACGAAGCCATCTGAATGCTCGATTGGTAGCTATTATTGTAAGCAAACTCTACCAGTGGCAGAAATTGATCCCAAGAACCCCCAAAATAAATGACACAAGCGCGTAGCATATCCTCCAATATCTAAATAGTGCGCTCGGACTGTCCGTCCATCTGAGGGTGAAATGTTATACTCAACTGAACCTGTGTGCCCAATTCTCGTTGCACTGCTCTCCAAAACTGTGATGTAAACTGCGTTCCCCGATCTGAAATGATAGACACTGGCACACCATGTAGGCGATCAATCTCGTGGATATAAATCTCAGCCAACCGCTCTGAAGAATAATTAGTACTATCTAGAATAAATTTTGCGGATTTGGTCAACCGATCTACAATCCCCAAGCAACATCAAACTTTCTCAAGGTCCGTGGGAGCCCAACTACGAAATTCATGGTAATACGCTCCCATTTCCACTCTGAAATTTCAAGTCTCTGAAGCAATCTGCCCAGTCTCTGATGCTTGTACTTCACCTGTTGACAATTTAAACACCAAGCTACAAACCAAACTATATCTTTCTTCATTCGCCTCCACCAATAGTGCTGCCTTAAATCCTAATACATCTTCGCGGCACCTGGATGAATGGAGTACCGCGAATTGTGAGCTTCCTCGAGAATCAACTCATGCAAACTATCTACATTAGGCATGCATAGCTTGCCCTACATCCGTAATACATCGTCATCCCCAATATTGACTTCCTTGGCATCACCGTGCAGAACCGTGTCCTTAAGTACACGCAGATGAGAGTCATCATATTGACATTCTCTAATACTATCATAAAGAGAAGACTGAGAAACCACACAAGCCAAAACTCGGTTCGGCTCGAAAACATCCAATCTAACAAACTGGTTGGCCAAGGCCTGAACATCCAAGGCTAAAGGCCTCTTTGCTACTAGTAAGTATGCTAAGCTGCCCAAACTCTCTGCCTTACGACTCAAGGCATCGACCACCATATTGTCCTTTCCGGGATGATAAAGAATGGTGATATCATAATCCTTAAGCAACTCCAACCACCTCCGTTTCCGCAAATTAAGATCCTTCTATTTAAATAGATGTTGTAGACTCCGGTGATCAGTATAAGCCTTACAACGGACACCGTACAAATAATGTCGCCAAATCTTTAAGGCATGAACAATAGCTGCTAACTCAAGGTCGTGGACCAGATAATTCTTCTCATGTACCTTTAACTTTCTGGACGCATAGGCAATCACCCTACCGTCATGCATAAGCACTGCACTGAGACTAATACGCGACGCGTCACAATACATAGTATAAAACCCTGAACCCGTAGGTAGTCAAAGCTGTTTTGAGCTTCTGAAAGCTCTCTTCACACTCATCCGACCACCTGAACGGAGCACCTTTCTGAGTCAATTTATTGATAGGCAATGCAATAAACGAGAAACCCTCCACGAAGCAACGATAATAATCGGCCGAGCCGAGAAACTCCGAATCTCAATAGCTGAAGATGGTCTGGGCCAACTTTGAATTGTCTCTATCTTCTTTGGATCCGCCTTAATCCCTTCACTGGACACTATGTGTCCCAAGAATGCCACCTAACTAAGCCAGAACTCATACTTAGAGAATTTAGCATAAAGTCTCTCCTCTCTCAGCCTCTGTAATACAATACCCAAGTGATGTGCATGTTCCTCCTAACTACGTGAGTACACCAGGATATCATCAATAAATACTATGACAAACGAATCAAGATACGACTGGAATACGCTATTCATCAAGTGCATAAATGTTTTTGGGGCGTTGGTTAGCCCAAATTACATCACAAGAAATTCATAGTGACTATAACGAGTCCTAAATGTCGTCTTTAGAATATCCGAATCCCGAATTTTCAATTGTTGATACCCCGATCTCAAATCAATTTTGGAGAATACCTTCGCTCCCTGTAGCTGGTCAAATAAATCATCAATATGGGCTGAGTGCCTGGAACCAAGTCAATACCTAAATCAATATCCCTGTCGGGCGGCATACCTGGCAGGTCTGTAGGAAATGCATCCGGAAAGTCTCACACTACTGGTACTGAATCAATAGTAGGAGTATCTTCATCAACATCTCTCACAAAATCCAATATATGACAAACACCCCTTCCCAACCATATGTTACGCTTTCATATCCGAAATTACCCTGATGGGAACATGATCTAGAGAACCTCTCCATTCGACCTTCGGCAACCCCAGCATCTCCAACGGCATAATTTTTGCGTGACAATCCAGAATAGCATGACATGGAGACAACCAATCCATACCCAAGATTACATCGAAATCAACCATACTGAGAAGTAAGAGATAAACTCTAGTCTCCAGTCCTCCAATAGTTACCACACAAGACCGATATACACGGTCCATAATAATAGTATCGCCCACCAGGGTGGATACATGAACAAGTGAAACTAAAGACTCACGGGGCATATCCATATAATGAGTAAATTACAATGATACATACGGATAAGTAGAACCAGGGTCAAATAATATATAAGCCTCCCTATGGCACACTGAGACAATTCATGTGATCATTGCATTTAAGGCAACGATATCTGGCCTGGCAAGAAAGCAAAGAATTGGGCCTGGCTACCACCTGATCGGCCTCCCCCTCTTGGGAGACCCCTAGCAGACTGAGCCCCACCCCGAGCTGGCTGGGCAGGTGGCGAAGTAACTAGTACTGAAGTCGTAGTCTGACTCCTCTGTTGCACTGGACCTCCCGGGCGACGAGTACACTGCCTCCACATATGCCCAAACTCTCCACACTCAAAGCAACTCCCCGGTACTGGTGGTGGTGAGGACTGAATCGGGCCCCGAGAACCAGAATAACCGCTAGAATCCCGGTGCAAATGAACCCTGAAATAAAGGAGCACGGGACGAACTCTGGGCTGGAAGGGCACTGAGAGATGACTGACCCTAATGAGAACTATATGAACTAGGAGTGTTCATAAAAACCCGAAAAATCGAACCAAACCGAAAATCAAACCAAATCGACCAAAAAACCGATACTTTTTAGGTTTGGTTTGATTTTGGCTTTGAATTTTAAAAACCGATCAAATTTGATTTGGTTTTGGCTTTGGTTTTAATCATAAAATAACCGAAAAAATCCGAAACAAACCGACTATAGAAGTAGCTATTTAAATTTATTATTACCCCTTTATATAT